>JASSUY010025313.1:0-136963 GCA_032466535.1 Forpus xanthops
CCTGTCAGGGGGGTTGGAACTAGATGATCTTAAGGTCCTTTCCAACCCTAACTATTCTATGATTCTATGATTTGAACTTCATAGTACAAAAATGCCCAGTTTCTTTCATTTTTAAGAAACCAATGCAAAAGCTAGGAGATGCTCTTCCAGTGTCTGTCTTTACTGCATATGAAGGTGAATTGATGGAATCTGGTGGGGGAAAAGGGAGAAGGAAAGTGAATCAATGCTTAATAAAACCTGCTCATCAGAACCATGGAATCTCCGGAATGGTATCAGACTGAGTCTATAGTGAGGTCAAAATAATTCTTTTTATTGAAGTGCTAATATTCCTGAAAGTAATCTCAAGGGAGCTTGTAGAATTGTAAAAGCTCGAAAGAACTACATAAGAACTACATTCTTGTCGCTGCAAAATACAGTGCAACTGTCAGATGCATTTTGCTTGCTTGATTTTCATACATAAAGAAACAGGTCAGTCTTTACTTATGGCAAAGTAGACCAGTAACTGCCATATTTACGATAGACACCATTGCTTTAATATCTAGAAAAGGTCACTGCTGAGTCATCTTTCATTAGAAGAAAACATTAGCTTTTGAATTATTGTTTTTTAAAAGGAAAGAAAGGCCCAAGTCTCCCCAACAGTCTTGAGATGCACTTAAAAAAAAAAAAAACAACCCAAAACAAACCCCACAATCTGAAAGCTCAAATAACCCTAGCAAGCAGGATTTCAGCTGGTTCTGACCTTAGAGACATCCTTTGCCTGTACCTATTCTATCTGTAAATCCCTACAATTTCCTTCCGTTATTTAAGGATAAGTTGAAAAATTCTTATCTTGTTTCTCAAAACCATGTTTAAATCTAACACTGCTGACAGATAATGGAGTTGAAGCTTGCTGGATCTACTGAATGAATGAACTCCCACATCAGTTTCTCACAGTGGCCATATTCATGCATTTCAAAACCAGCATGTGTTACCAGAAAACTCAAAACTCTATTGCTTGCATGCATATTTATAACTGAAGTGGCTCTGAATTTTCATTCAGGAAAAAGATGCTTACCCTATGCTGCAGAGTGAAAACATACACTTGATTTCTAAGACACTAATTCCAAGGCAGTAATGCAAAGTTTACTACGTTATCACTTCTACACAATTGCCAGTGCTCAAAGAGAAGCACACAAGCATTGCCTATTATGACTAGCTCAAATATTAAAAATTAAAAAAAAAAAAAAAAAACAAAAACCACAAGCAAGACACACACACAAAAAAAAATAATCGACCCCAAACAAACAAAACAACACCAAAACCCACACCAACAAGTTTTAGACCGGATTATGGGGAAAGGAACAAAAATGGGGAGGGAGTAAAAGAAAACCTGTCTCCTATAATGCATTCATACAGGTAACAGTATAATCAGAAAATGCAAGGCTCTACTGTTAAGAACTTCCAGGTAGAAAAGTATCTCATTTGGGGGAGCCCCAAAATAAGAAAAATGGAATCTGTCAAGAAGACATCATCTATTAACTAAAGAAAGCTGGCTCAGCTAAAGTAGAGGCAAGTAACTCCTGTTCTGATCTGCTTGAGCTTTGAAGGCAGGAAGAAAATCAAGGGCACCAAAATTCACTGCTCCTAACCAATGCTACCTAATTTCCAGTAAGAACAGTTTTTCCAGGATGCACTTACAAAAGCAAGCCCCTCGAATTTACAAAGGTGGTACCCAGGCAGCTTGTTCAAGATTACTAGAAGCATTTTAATATCCAAAAAACTTTGTACCTTGCAAAGTTAACAACATGAAGTTAAATGCTCTCCTCAAATAGTTTTGTTTCCATTTTACAGATGGGGGGAGGAAAAAAAAAGAAAAAAAAAACAAAACAAAACCCCACTTCATTCTCCATCCTAAGCAATGACTCTAAATAAGCACTCAGATTACATCCTTAATAAGTAGAGGAAAGGGAACAGAGAGATGACCAAATGAAACTTAATTCTTCTAGTAAAAACTCTTCCAATATTACACTGCAATTTGCCACAAGAAATTTAAGTTACCATACCCATCCTTCCAAAAGAATCTCCAAAACCACGGTTCAATGCCATTTCACCACGACCAAATTCTCTGTCCATGTTTCCTCCCATTCCACCACGGAACATTTCTATAGACAACAAAGCAAAAAAACATCTAAGCTATTAATATATGTAAAATATGCGTGTAAAGTAGTCCATACAACACTTGCTTCACAACTGCTTGCTCAAACATTAGTGGGTTTAATGCACAAGTCAGAGACACTTTTGCCAGTTCCTATGCTTCCACACATACCACTGACAGGACTTCCTCTGAACTCATCTACATCACCCATCCCTACAGGAAAGGTCTTTAATACATAAATATAAGAAAACTAATAAGTGTATGGGAACAGTGTTCACTGACCTCCCATTCGGTTAACTCCAAATCCTCCCATATTAGGCATTCCTTCCATCCCACGAAGTCCAGCAAGTCCTGTAAAATAAGGAATTGTTTTCTATACAGTATTTTAAAAATACTGAATGCAAAGAATCTCACTGCACTTACCACCTCCCATTCTGTTCATTCCACCAAATCCTGGACCATCTATTCCCATACCTTTAAACCAAAACCACAAACACCATTTAGAAAACAGGTAAGATTCTAATGGACTTAAAAAAATGCACAGTTAACATCAATAGCACACCACGTGACTTGTTTTGTCAAGAGCATGTTGCTTTTCCAAACATGGAAACAACAATTTTAAGCTTAAAGATCTGTAAAAACATATAAACAAAGAACACATACTTACCACCTGGACCCATGCTCCCCATTCCACTGCCCATGCTCAACTGTGTGGCACTGATAGGCTGTCCACCTGGTCCAAGTCCCATACCAATACCACCAAGACCACCTTGAAAACAAAAGTATTACCACAAGATTTTCTTCTGTATCATAAAGAGACCACAGTAAGCAAAAACACTACTAAACAAAGACTCTGTATCAACATATAGTAAGTGCAAGAAGTAGAAAGCAGAGCGTGCACTCACGAGGTAACTGAGAAGTTTTGCTGTCGGCACCACGGAAGTCTTCATGAGGAACTGATTTGTCATCCTGATAAAATACAGTGATGTCATGCTATGATCATTTCAGTGCTTTAGCAGAGATGGCCAAAGTAGAAAAAATGTAAGGAACTCACCATTTTTACATGCATGGGTCTATCGAACAGGAATTGTCCATTGAACATAGCTGCAGAAATACAAGTCAAGGAGTATAGCTACAGAAGACAATCTAACTATTTCAGAAGAATCACTGTAATAACTTATTTTACTTCTGTACCATTTAGGGGACCTTATCTTTCTTTATCTAATCCTCAGAAGGTCAATTCAAAGGCCAGAAGAAACTATCATAGAATCATAGAATAGTTAGGGTTGGAAAGGACCTTAAGATCATCTAGTTCCAACCCCCCTGCTATGGGCAGGGACACCTCCCACTAAACCATGCCACCCAAGGCTATGTCCAGCCCAGCCTTGAACACTGCCAGTGATGTAGCATTCACAACTTCCCTGGGCAACCCATTCCAGTGCCTCAACACCCTTACAGTAAAGAACTTCTTACAAGCCATTAGGTTATAAAAGTTTTATGCATGTCACAGTCCCACATATTTTAACCTTGATCAACATCAGCAGGAAAACCTTTTTAGACTATAGCAGTAAATTCAGTCACTATTAAAAATGTAATCTGCACAGTATTACACTCCAGCCCCTACATACTAGCTACAAGGCAAATAAGCACTATCTGCAAAACTATACCATCAGAAGCCATTCTAAGTCTAACCGATATTTGATCAACTATTTTTCAAACCCAAGGATACATATTGCTTGAACAGCTTCAATTGCTTGTTCAAAGGTAACTGTTCCCATCCCTCGACTCTTGCCATCCTTATCTTCTTTGATGTCTGCACGCTTTACAGTTCCTGCAATGCTGAATACCTCCTTCAGTTTCTTCCAGCCAACTTTAAAGTCAAGCTTGCACACAGGAAAAACATTAGTGATTTTGGTGCACATTTTTCTGTCATTACATTTGGACAAGTTTTTCTGCCTTGTTGTAACTCTTCAGCTTTACAAAATGCTTAATACATGTAAATAGTAAGGAATTTCTAATATACACACACTAAAACAAAGTCCAAAAATGTCAATTAAAAGCAACAATTTGCACTATGTATTTTAACACACTAACATTGGGAAATGGATGTGTTCTTATCAAGAGCAGCTGTACTCCCACAAGTCCTCTTGTAGACATGGTACTCTTTTGTGCAAATAATGAACTTAAGTTCCAACAAATACAATAGCTCAAGTTAGTCTGAAGTAACTAGTAACTAGTACACTGAGGTGTACATTTAATTAAGAAATGCAACTGTAATTTCTGAATGCAATTACATGTAACATAATCTGAATAAGTATCCAGTATTTTTAGTTGAATATACTAATTCTGAACTAATTTTCAATCTTCTCTTTATATTAAAACTGAACGATGCAGGAATGTCAGATGCTTTACAAAGATTAAAAATTACAGTCATAAACCACATTTTTAAACTTACATTAGCAACAAAAATAGTGGACCCAAGCCTGCCTGCCTGCAAGTTACTGATAACCTCAGGAGGAATGTTTGGATTATTGAGAATAGAAGGTGGTAAATTCATTATTCCAGGTGCTACATCAGGTCCATGTCCTCCTGGAAACTGTCCTCCTCCACGCTGTAATGCCCTACGAGCATGTTCGCCTTCAGGATCCTGAAACAGGCAAAAAATAAAGCCAAGTTAATCATCAAGAGGACTGACAACAAGTAGGTACTATCAGAAATTCTACATAAACCCATCAAAATTATCAACCAACATCCTTGTCTGTGTTAGAGGGATCAAGATCTGAATTAGCTTGGAGACCTAACTCCCTCACCTCTAGAGGTGGGTCCTTTCAGATGTGGGCTGAGGCTTATTGGCAAAGCACTTGTTGAGGAAGCGTGCACTGCCACTTCACATGCTGTACCTAGCCTATGGACAAGTAGAAAAGATTTCAATCTAAAGGACTGTCAGTCTGGCACCTTCTTCCAAGAGCTCAATTAATTCAATTAAGCTTTTTAAGAATTTATTAACACTATTATTAAAGTTGTAACAGGACAAAAAGAACTGCATCAGACACAATCATATATGGCAATGCTACGATAAAAATGTTGACATTAATTTTACTCTCCAGTCATCACAATTTCTCTACTTCCAGACCCATTTTTGCACACATGTAGTAGTCTGATGTAGCTCATTCTGTGCTGTATTTTGAAACAGATAAACTACGTAAACATAGAATCATTTAGGTTGAAAAAGACCTGATGACAATTAAGGTAAGAATGTGAAGTTAAAGAAAAAGTTGTTTCAAAGAAAAAAACAGTGTTAGGTTATTTTAATTTTAGGACATACTTGTTGGCAGCTCATGTGGTATAGTATCAAGAACTTCTGAAAGCCAACAGGTGAATTAGCCCATTAAGAAAAGGTCATTAAAAAATTAAACTGGAAATTACAAAGCTGGAATGCTCAAAATGCTGTTTTGTCATCTCAGTAGTTAGTTACAGTACCTTCACTATTTCAAATTAAAGCTTGAAGCAATAACCATACCTCTTTAATATTCAGGGGTCTTCCACTAAGATCATATTTGTTCATAGTGTCTAATGCTTTCTTAACAAATTCTTCATCTTTGAATTCAACCACACTTCAAGAAAACAAAGTATGAAGTATTAAAATAAAGTTTAAATTGATAAAATTAACAGCATGGTTGGATAGCAGTGTGTTTCTACACACATATGAAAAGATACTTACCCACAACCCTACATCCATGATGATTTGTCACCGTAAAGAGAGGAGAAAAAAAAAAACAAGAAAAAGACAGTCAGCATACATGATAGATCATTCAAGATTCCAGTTAAAGATCCCAGCTCACTGTTAAATAACTATTCAAGTTATTTTCAGTTTCAAAATCCGTAATGTATGCTCTTTACTGGTAGCCAATCTGAATTTATCTTACTTTCTCAACATACATACCTTTCAAGTGCAAGAAAATACATTATCATTTATTCTCTTTGAGCCAAACCAGAATTGGAAAAATGCCACACAGATCCATGTAAGGACAATTGGGGAGAGGAAGGTTGCAGGGAGGGGGGGAAGAAGGGCAGAAAGAAAACCATAACCAAATGCCAATCAAGACACTGTGTCATTAAAAGCTGCCCACTGACTGCAAAGTTCAAATCTACCTACATCATCAAGTGTACCAGTACGATGAGCAAGGAGTCTGAATACTTCTTCCATATTACTAGCATAATTGAGAAATTACTTTGTAAGAAAACCTTACTGACTGCACCAGTATCCTTCTAAAAAAGAGTTGAGGATTGCTTTAAGTAGAGCAAAGCTGACAGCATGTTTTAGTTTTAACAAGAATTAAAGGAAGTAATTAACAACAAAATTGATACAACCTAAGTTAAGAGACAAACCTGCATTTTCTCATGGCCTCACTGCAGGTTCAGAACTACTATTGGCCCAACTTTTTACTATTTTAAGAAGACAAGGGAGCTTTAACAATCTTCACTCTTAGTGCCTCACTGCTGGCACTCTGTTGGCTACTAACCATTTCCATCCAGTTAGTTTTAAGAAGGCAAATACATTAATCCAGTGTTTAGAGTACAAACCAAGCAAAGCTGTCAAATCAGGCACTTCAAACAGTATACTCTTAGCTAAATTTTTATACTTATTGGCCCTGAGAATACTACACTAACAAAATTTAAATCAAATCACTGGGCAATTGAACAACCTTTGTAAGAAACAGATTTGTACCAAAACAAAGACATTGGCTAAAAAGAAGAATTAAGAAGAATTAAATGCCATTTGTTAACATTAACAAAAGTATTTTGTCCTTTACAGCCAGCTAGTCTGAGTTGCTTGGAAGTGTCAGACTACTTCTAACACAGAATCCTCAAGACTATCTTAATGAAAATCGGTGTAAAAATGAAACTTACGTTCCAATAACTGGTACAGGTATGATACAAAAATAAAACTGCTGAGGAACTTTTAAACCTCTAGCAGATTGTTGCCCACGGCACTTACCCTTGATTTTCCTTCAGCATCCTTAAACAGCTCCACGTATGTAACCTCACCAACTACATAAGACATACAAAGGGAAAATACCAAGAGACAATGCATTTAAACACCAGTATCTTTCTTTACTGTGCCCCTGTGCACAACTCTACAGAAAAACACCTATTATTCACCAACAATCAAAACCAGACCAACATACCTCCTGTCAATGGCTATATAATTTAGCCAATTTTCAGAAATATGCAGCAGCCACATTCTCAAAAGCTAAAAGCAAACAACTATATTTAACCTAATTCATACTACAGATCATATTTTGGCCAGTATGATATAGTTGGTGAACAAATTCAGATATACACCCTTAACCTAACAAATGAAACGCCAACATTCACTGGGAAGTGTTACATTTATCATCCTACTCACAACACCTGTTTTAAGGTGACTTTCTACCTGAATGTCTTCAATCATAAGTTTGCCTTCAATAATAACCAAATTTACACATCAAATATTTCACAGCAAGCCACTCACTTTCTAAAGGAGGAAGTTTCTGTAGATAAACCAATCAAATAGTCGCGTCACCTTACAACAGATAAACCAGCAGTTATGGGGGGAGTTTGGCATTTTTCACAGCCTAAAAGCCAAGTGTGCTTTGCATTACTTTTGAAGAATCAATTTTTCAAGGAAAACACAGAACTAACTTTTTACAGAATTCATGTATTAGCATTACTTTACCCCAAACTTAAATAAAGTAAAACATTTGGGGTAGTGAGATTACTCTATCAGAACTGCAACAATAGTAACAAGCTTTTAATACAAGTCTCCAGCCAGTCATGGCAGTAGTGACAATGCAGACAAAGTTAATTCCACAGCCAGATTCCACCAAAGAAATACAAAACAACTTTTGAAAGGCACCCTTTATTATTCATGTTAACACACTAAATGTGTTGCTTAAATACAATAACCTTTAAAAAAAAAATCTACAAAGACTACAACTAGGCAAAACACAATCTCTTTAGAAGTCATGAGGTCATGCATGTACTCTCTACTGTCACACCAGACTGTCAGAAGATTGTAAGCACTTCATTTACCCATCCTACCCTGCAATGCAATTGTCTCAGATGAAAGAGGGGAAAGGGAGACAGATGTACCAAGTAAAGGCCAAAACCAAAAAAAGCCAAGTTAAATCTGTGTGGCTCAAAGGACATACACGTGGCATTTAAGTTCTACCCCTGTCTGTGTAAAGTGTATTATAATGAGTAAGTTACCTTTCTCTCTCATAAGATCTTTAATAGCTTGCCATTTCATGTCATATGGGATGTTGCTAATAAAAACTCTATTACGATTAATAGCCTTCTTCTCTCCAGTGCCTGCATTCTTGTCTTTTGAATAGGGATGGAATCTATTCTTGCTTCCAAGAGAAGGGATTGCCTTCGGTTTTGCAACATACTTTTCTTTAGCAGGTGCTTTCTCTTCTTTTGCTGTCTCATCATTACCACTACATTAAAAAAAAAACAAATTCAAACAAAAAAAAAATTAGTTATGTGTTGGATCATCAGATTGTTACACCTCCTATATATACAGCTGTATATCTCCTATACTATTGGAACTCCCAGGATGGCAAATGCTGCTTTTCAAATTAGGAAAAATAAATTCACATTACCAATCTAATTCCAAAATACAATGCTTTATCTAGGACAAAAAATAATGTTATCATAGATTTATTCACTATGGTAAGTGAAGAAAGTACATCTTGCTGCTGCAGTTACATTCCACTTCCATTATGCCTGTCAAGATGGAGCAAGACAGTACTCTGAAACTACTAAAACCAGGCAAAACGGAATGACTCAGCTGCAAGATGAGCTACAGCACCCATGATTTGGTGCTTCAATAATTTTTACATCAGGCTCAGTTGTGCGATATTCACGACCACGGAAGTGAGAGTTGAAACTATCTACCTTATCGAAGGAAATGTCCTAAAGGACTGTCAGAAGTGATTGACTGTGAACCCTCCTTCTTAGATTGCATCACTACCTTTACAGTTTTCCCCATTTCAGAAGGCTTAGGTTTTAATCTTACTTTGACACTTTGGAAGGTTTTTGGTGTAAAATTAGCTGAAACAGGCATTTCAGTTTTACAACTACAACATATGGCAAGATCACTGATTCTGATTAACTGCAATGAGTATTTTCAGCTCTCCACATATTTATTAACAAAACAGTGAGTAAGTGGCAGTCTTAAACCAAAAGCACATGCAAGTAGCCTTTCACAAAGCTAAATATATTCTCTACTCCAGCCTGCGCACTTGCCAGGGAGAAATAAATTCAAATACATCCATATTTCTCACGACTTCCCTAAATTCTGAAGTGTTCAAATGATACAAACTTCACAGTCCTTGTGTTTACAAGTGGATCAAGAGAGGATTCGTAATTGAGAAACAAATAGGCACTCTACTGGGCCAAGTATTTGCAGAATTTAAAACATTCAAAGTCAACAACACATTATCTGGTTCAAGCACCCTCCAGCTTCCCCTAGCATCATTACTCCTTCACACCAGCATCCTGTCTGTTGCGGCAACATAATTGTGTGGCTGTGTAATGAAGGGAACAATACATGGAACTGGAGGGAACCAGAGGGAGAGAAGGAAAGAGCAGAGTATCAGGTTTTCCATTCAGATCAGTCCCTTCCAATCCAGTCATACGCAAAAGCAAAACTCCTGCCCAATTAGAATCCCAGTAAAATCTGAGTTCTTCCTTAAATTTCAGGATTAGAGCAACAGATTCTCTTTAGCCTTTTAAGCTCTTTCCTGCTTAAAGGATTATGAACAGCCTCTGGGTGCTCAAAATAGCACACATGAAGAGCCAGGTCTCCACATACGCAATCCACAGGCTCTGTAAGACGTGGCTGTACAAACCAGTAAAGCACAGAAGATACAAGTCTGGCATAAACTCTGGGAAGCAAGAAAATGCTTCACTTAGCCTGGGGACCACAGTTAGTCTCCTGAACATAGAAGATTATTTAAAAAAAAACAATCCTTCTTGCAGAAATCATCTGCCAAAACAACACAGGCCAGTGAACAAGCTGGAGCCAGAGGTCCTTTTGCGGATGCAGCTCTCACCCTGCTCCTTGAGTATTAAACATGATTTCAATCAAGTATGTTCAAAGCAATGTCATGCTAGTGACCTGCAGAGCAGAGCAAAGTCTCACAAACTATGAATTGACATATTTTTGGGGGAATAACAAGAGTAATTTCTACTCTTTACCTTTTGTATGAGCCAATAATTTGATACATTTCACTAACGTACCTGTAAAATCACTAGAAAATTTCTAGGGTTGAAAAAAGATGTCTACATTAATTTAATTTTTTTTTAAGCATAACAAAGCCTACCATCAGAGATTAGAAAGAGCAATCTTTACCTTTTGAAAAATAATGTCTCTGAACCTCCATGAAGTTTCAGAAACAAAAGACAAGGTTTCCATACACAAAACTAAAAGCCTAAAAAATAATAAGCAAGAGATAATTCAACATGAACACCCTAAAAGCTGGTATTTTCATTAAGCAAACTTCTCCTCTCTGCTCACCAGTGGCCATACAAATAATGAGATCAGCAGAGTCCACATGTGATTCCAAAGCACACAGATCAGTTCAGCTTTCTTATGCCGAGCAATTCCACTTCTCAATACAATGAAAGTTGGGAAGCACTCCAGATCAGGATTCCCCTTCAATGTAATCTGATTGCTAAGCAAACCTAGTTACTGAAATACTTCTTAAAGTAGTACATTTCACCTACGCACTGAGAGCTTAATCACTTGTACACAGGTTTTGGGGAAGACTGGAAACTGCAGTGAAAGAACAAGATCTGTAACTATCTTACCAAGAACTCCATATTACTTTCAAACTACAAATGTGATTTCTACCACACAGAATGACTGGGATTTTTCATTTGCTTGCAATCTGGTTTAGAGGGAAAAGAAGAAAACAGATACAGAGAAATTGAGTCATTATTTTAACAGTAACGACTCCAAAAGCCAATAAAACGTTATATGCTTCAAAGGTGCAAAAGGCTCACAAACTTCCTGTGAAAATTTATTGCAATTTGTGTAGTGTGGAAGCTGAGGACCTGGCTTAGGGAAAAAAAAAAACAAAAACAAACAAACAAAAAAAGATCACACACAAAAAAAAAAAAAACAACAAAAACATAACCGCAGTTTTAAGGTAATGTAAAATTTATAACTTGTAAACTATTTGCATTTCACAGGAAGTCAAGTAAAGGCATGAAGTATGCATTTATTCCTCTAGCTTTATATTGAACTTGATCCCATGTGCATTTTTCAAAACCAACGGCATCAGACTGGGCTGCTTAGAACATGTCAAAACTCAAAACTTCACAGCTCTCAGCAGCTTTGATGCACTGCAACAGCAAGTCTACCATACAGGTATCACAGAACTGTTACAGTTGGAAGGGACCTCCGGAGGTATCTAGTCTTCCCTCCAAGATCTGAATGAGAAGAGACTAAATTACAATCACACAAAGTGAAAAGCTGGTTCACATGAAGAGTGACAACCCTCAAAGCCAAACATCAAGAACAAACAAATACATAAAGTTATTCACAGCCCTGCTCCAGACAGCTCACCTAAGCGCCAGTAAAAGTCCTTTTAGGCCTGCTATGTAAGGCAGTTTACATATTCCATATATGACAACATTTCAACGTACAATAAAAGTACGTACATATATGGGGGGCTTTTTGTTTACTTGTTTTCGAAAAGTAAACTGCTACAGGACTGCCATACCATTCTCACATAAACGAATGACTAGCTCGAAGGCTTTACAAAACACACCGCTATGGTAAGAAACCGAAACGTAAACAAGAGCCAGAGCACTTCTAGGAACGCACCCCGAGAGAACTGGCCCGACCAGAGCACGCTACAGTAGCCCGAGGGCTCACCCCAGCTCTGCGGCTACCGCTCAGCCCGTGCCCGAAGCGAAACGTCACCCTCCCTCGTGCCCGCTCACAGGGGCGGGAGGCACCTGCCCCGCCACCCCACCGCCTCAGCCTCCCGCCGCGCACCGCCGCTTCCCGCCCAGGCCGCGCAGCACGGACCGACTCCATCTCCGACGGAGGAGGAGCCCAGAGGGGCACGGGGAGGAGGGGACCGGCCGCCCTGCCCCCGCCGCGGCCTAAGCGGGCCCGCCGCCCCCCCGCGCTTCCCCAGCCGCGCTGCTCCCGCCCGGCCCGGCCCGGCCCGGCCCAGCACACACATTTTGACGCCGTTAGCGCTGCCTCCGCCGCTCTCGCTAACCGCCGCTGTGGCTGCTGCTGCTGCTGCCGCCTCCTCATCCCGCGGCGGCTGTTGTTGCGGTGGCGGCTGTTGCTGCTGCTGCGGTGGCTGGTGTTGCTGCGGTGGCTGTTGCTGCACTGGACGGACGGCGCCAGCGGCCTCCTCGGCTTCGCGCTGCGACGCGGAGGGCGCAGCCTCAGGCTTGTCGTTCTCCGCCATTTCGTAGCCGGGCCGCAACCCCGCTACCGCCGGGTTTGAAAAGGGCCCGGAACGCCTCGGCCGCGCCGCGCCGAGCCGGGATAAATCTCGCGAGAACGGGACTTGCGGCGGAGGGAGGGGATGTGCTGGGCTGCTTTACGGGTTGCCATGGAGATGCCGGTAGGCTGCCGGGCCTGCAGCCGCTATGTCCGCCCCACAGCGCGGCCCCTGCCCGAGTCGGGCTGAGGTAGTGCTGCCCGCCGAGTCTGTAATTCCCACCCCAGGCAGGCAGACCCCTCAATGGCACTACCTGCCACGTGGAAGCCCTCTAACTTGTAACTGGCCTCCTCTCGCAGTGCCCAGCGACCCCAGCACGGAGCAACTGCAGGGCAACGGGGCCCAAGGCAAGCGGCTGGTTGGGGAGCACAGACACCTCACAGAAACCAGCTTCATAAAGCTAACAAATACTGTAATGTTGTAGGGTGCTAACTAAATAATCTGCTGCAGCTTTGCAATTCTAACACCACTATCAACCCCAGCAACCAGATGCTTAGCCCTTAATTTAATTGAGAGTGGCATTTGTCGCTTGGGGAGCACCTGCATTCCAAAGAAAGCACATTGGAATGGTCACTGCTTCCACTCTACTTCAGAAAAGCGACTAATTTACTATTCAAACTTTATGCTAAGAATTATGAAGTAAAGATATCTTAAAATTTGCCTTGTATTTTTCCTATGCCTATAGACTTCTTCCTTCAAAAATCAGTGTAGTAACAAGTAAAGTACGCTTTCTGCCTATGAGATGTTGTATGGCCTTTTCCCAAGCATTTCAGTATCATGAAGAAGATTCCCACCTTCATGAGGACATGAAGTCTCATGAATCCTGAAGCTCCTGGTGGTCTCAAATCACCCCTTAACCTCACAGAGCAAATACAGGGACAATCTTAGACCCAGGCTGCTTCAGATGCTGGTGCACTCCCCTGGTATCGGCTAAAACACTCCCACTGCAGGTGTCTGCTTATTTATAAACATACAAAACCACTGGTCAGGTTAAGCTGCAAGTTCAATTATAGTTAGAGCACTGGGAGCTTCTAGATGGACATTTATTTTTAAATCTAATTAACAATGAAATATGAATAGCTTTAAATATGAAGAGTAATTCTGCTATAAAATTTCAAAATCACATAGGTCCATGCCACAAATTCAACATTTTGCATTCTTTCTCACTCATCCTGGAAGATGTTCATTTATTTGTGAGGTAGAATCTGTGACTTAGTCCTCAGCTTCCATTGGCTTCTTTGATCCTAATTTCTCTCTGTCACTAGTGGGGGGAAAAGGTTTTAACTAGTATTTTTAAAAGGAAAAAAAAAATCTGTCTTTTGGACTAAATTTAATCACTAACCACAGGTACCAAATTATTTGTAAAGGGATCACCAAATAGTGTATCAACATCTATGATACAAGGAAAACCATTCAGTCCCCTGTAGTGGCTTTACATCAGTGGCTTCTGCTTGCTGACCCGCAGGAATCTGCACACTAATTTTAAGAAAACCATAATTGAATGTTAGTAAAAGCTGCACAGTTTTCATTAGCAGAGCAACAGAGGCTCCAAGCCTCCGTCTTTCTGCAAGGGACAGTTAAGAGTCACTGACCTGGACAAATACGGGTTTTGGAAGTTAACTCATAAGAGCTGCTGGGACTCTGTCCTCATGACTGTCACACCAGCTATTAGTAACACCTGAGATTTTGGAGAAAGTTCAAAGACACTATGAAACACCCTAAAAAACCTAGTAACTTACATCCTGGATGAAGGTAGAAAGACATTTCTAGAGGTCTGATAAGAGGTGTAATTCTGTTCACACATTAACCATAATTAGACAAATAACTTGGTATTTGCGATAAACATCATCACTGAAATGGTTAATGTTTACTTGAAGGTGCTGCCATTACATTTTACAGCTCTCACTTCTCCAGGATGAAAGGAAGTAATTTGCATGTTCAAGTTAGTAGATCCCATTACCAGACCTCTGTTGAATTGTGCTTCACACAAGGCATCTTAAGTGTTGGAATCCTGTACTCTCTAACCCAGTATAATGTCACCAAACAGCTGATGCTAAATTGCTATGCCCATGGGCCCGTGGATGCTTGTAACAGGAAGAGTTATTGACTTTCTTACATACAGTTTTGCCTACTTGTTTCAAATAATCTACTGGCTATTTCAGCTGCTGCCTTCCCAAGTTTGTATGCCTTTTTGGTAGGAAGACTGAGATTTAGTTAATTTTCCCCCAGCAGCCCCCATAATGCTGTGCTTTGTATTGGTATCTAGAAAGGTGTTGATAACACACAACGTTTGGCTATTGTTGAACAGTGCTCCACAGCATCAAGGCTGTCTCTCCAATATCCCACTCACAAGTAGGCTGGGGGTGTGGACAAGATCTTGGGAGGGGACATAGCCAGAAGAGTTGACCCCAACTGATCAGAAGGGTAGTCCATATACCATATGATGTCTGCTCAGCAATAAAAGCTAAGAGAAGCAGGGAGGAAACATGTTCGTTACTACAGTTTGTCTTCCAGGGCAACCGCTTCACAAACAAAAGCCCTGCTTTCCCAGAAGTGGCCAGAGATCACCTGCTGATGGGAAATTGAGAATTAATCTCTTGTTTTTCTTTGCTTCCACATGCAAACCTTGCTTTTGCTTTATTAAACTGCATTTATCTTGACCCATGAGTTTTTTCCATCTTATTTTCTGTCCCTTCCATCCTACTGAGGAGGGGAGTGATAAAGTGTCTTGATGAGCAACTGATCCAGCCAAGGTCAACCCACCACAGCCCAGTATACACACAGGTTTGTATCAGTAAAATTAGTTGTCACTCAATGTGCTTTGTAATAAATACTGGTAACTGTACAAGCCATACTGTGACAGATCGATAAATGTTGAGGTGTTTTGTATTAGAGTTGCATAGGGAGATAGTTTAGGTTAAAGCCTGCAGGAGTGCTGCTAGCTCTGCCCTGCTCCCCGCACCACAACTCCTATTTAGAGCATTTTGTTTCCCTTGAGTGCCTGTGTCAGGATTTTTATAGGAGTCTTGATCCTTTCCCAGAAGTCACATACATAATCACTCAGTGTTTCTGTCTTCAAAGAACAATAAAAAAATGGGAGAACAATACCACAAAGAGCTGTTTTAGAGAGCTGATGGGTAAATTGGGATTAAAAAGTGGGATTTCTTTGGTCTTCAGAACTGTGTTGAAAGAAGTTTAAGTTTTTCCCTAGGAGGATTCCTGTGTACAAAATGACTGAAATAATAAAAATCTCCATGGCATAGTAAGTGAAAAAAGGAAAAATCCTACCTCTCTGTGCTTGTGTTTGTGCTGATAAAGTCTCCTTGTTACACACCTCCTGAGAATAGTTGAAAATTATCTCTTGATGCGTAGGCTTCCAACATCTCTTCCACCTCTGCTCATGTCCGTACTGGAGACAGATGTGGTCTCTGAGGAATGTTCCTGTTTAAAGGGGTTCCTTCATTTAGTACAGAACTGTTAAAAGCGTTCTTGATCGACTGTCCTAATAAATTCCTTTCTTTGTCCTTTAATGTAAATAGTGTTTCTCAGTTATGGGTAGAGTATATGATATTATGGCTGTATATTCTTGGCGAGCAGAGTTGGCAGCACTAATTTACATAGAGTGTTGATGATAATGGAATATTATCAGCACTCTGGCATATATTTGTAAATATAAGCAACTGTAAAGGAACTGCTCTTGGAAGTCTCTTGTACAAGTGGTAGTTACTGAGCTAAAGTAATTACATGTGTTCTAAGTATCAGCATTCTTTTCCATACAGAAAATTAAGTCTCAAGTCTTTGCTGACAATTAGTTGCTCTCAACTTGGGAATGACCAAATATGCATCACCATCCTTTTATTAATTTTTGGTTAAGCTCAATATTGTTTTTCTTTTGTTTCCAATTAAGTCATGATCAAAAGCTGTTAATCAACACTTAGTCAGGTGGGACTTGTGAAGAAGTTCTATCTTCTTCAAAGTCAGTTTGTATGGAACTTGAGAGGATGGGATTTCTGAGCCTCATGTTTTAAATGCACTTACGCTTTTTGGTAAATGGCTGTTTTCAGTCAGACATTGTTCTCACCTATACAGTGCCTGCATGGTGAATGTGTTGCATGTATTTGTTCTTGTTTAGTTTGCAATGTCACCTAAATGTGCTTAGCATTTTCTAGACCCTGTCTCTTCTTCAAAAAGTGCAGCTGGAGAAGGGTTGCTTTAACAACAGATTTGCTTTGTAAATCATTTGACTTTTGCAGCTCATTTAAAGATTACTTTTTGCACAACCACAGGCATTTCCAAACCAGTCTGCACTGCCTAAGGCTGCTCCCAACCTACACTGCTTAATTTTTTGCTGCAAGAGAATTAACCCTACTCTGCAACTGGCTCCCTCTTTCACACAGCTATACTGGACCTATAGTAAAGCAAACACTATCCTCCTCAAACACTCTCTTTGCAATTAAATATTTTATTTCCAGTCTGAGGAAATTTTGGCTTTTTAACTTTGGAAAACAAACCATTCTATGCTTCAAAATGGCAAACTACCAAGTGCAGCATCCTGCCTGGCACCAGGCATCTCCTAGTCTCTCTGCAGCAGAGCTCAGCCATCTCACACCAGAGCCTTCTCACCTGCTGTTGCAGTGCCGATTGCTTCTTCCATTGCTTCCAAGTGGTTTTGACACCTTTCCTGTTTCCTGCTCTCTCTGTCCTGCTCTCCCTCCCCTGTAATAAGTCTTCAACAGCACAAACTGGCTCAGCCCACCCCAGATAATTGTGCAGACACCTGCTGCAACAATAAAACTGTGTTGAGGCTTTTTTTCCTGTGTGGTATATGTGTATAACCAGAGAAACTGTGCAGCATCCTGTACCCACACAGCATGGGATGCATCACACAGGAGACCTGCTCCGCTTGACCTGTAGGGACCTTTTCCCCCACTGAAAGCTGAAATCTCCCTAAATCTCTTCTTTTCTTTTTTCTTTTTTTTTTTTTTTCAGTGTTCTGCAACCCTTGACCAAAGTTTTAAAGCCTAAACCCCTAGTTTTAGGCTGCACAACACTGGACTTTTGGGAGCACTTTTAAAGGTCTTATGTTTTATAAATCACATTACCCTCTCTTCCTCCACATCATTACTTTATCTGCTGACATTACAGAAAAAAAAAAGAGCAACCCGCTTGTATTTTGGTCCTTCCTTCCATAACACGTGTGGTCCTAACGGGCTGAGAGCCCCTAACATACCCATCTCCTCCCCCCTTCACAGCAAGGCAGTGAACACCTTCCTCCTGCATCTCTAAAGAGAGCCTATCCATCCTAAGGCCTTGGAAGCCTTTTGCCCTCTGGCCATGGGCTTCCCCCGACCTTGAAGTGGAGGAGCTGGGAGCACACCTGGGGACATTTGCCCCCATCATGGACCAACTCTCGTGTCCTATTCACACCAGGTGGCACTGTTGCTTTTCACTGTATGTGCACACTCTTCCACCTTCCCCGACACTGACACTCATGGGTGCTGAACTTAAAAGCTGTGATTCTCAACCTTCAGTTCTGAATCCCTAAGCTTTTCCTATTTGAAGAGTGGGCCTGTTCAGATATTTAACATGGGAGACTGCTCTGAAGAGCCTGTTTTTCTGACTGCATTCCTGGCACTCACTAGAGGAGTACCCTATGGACTCCCAGGACTGTACACAGTCATATGTTTAAGTTGGTGAAGTCAGTACCTAATAAAAGCATGGTCTTTGGACAAGCACAAAGAGAGATTCAGATCTTTTAAGACTACAGAAAAAAAACCCTCCATGCTAGAACAGAGGTCTTTATCCTTCTTAAGATATTAAATACCCTGAACTAAATTAAAAAAATCTCACTTGCAACTCTTATCAATGCATAAATTAATATATAATCCTCCCCCTCTCACTGTGGCCTCTGTTACTGCTTTTATCTCCTCCATAACCTATTGCCTTCTGAAGATGCATGCTCTCATAAACTTGCTTTGACTTGCTTAAATTTGTTTGGGGGGAGAGGAGTTTCAACTTGATCTGTTTCTTCTGTATTCTTCATTGACTCTGCTCTTGACAGCCCACTTTGAATTTCTAACAACTGAAGGGATAGTTTGTTTGCTTGTGAAGGAACACCCGAAGAGCTGTTTAAAGCTAAACTGAAAAGCAGGTTACTTATCACTAAAAATAGTTACATTTCCTTGACACTTACACCGTTCAGATGATGCTTGAACATGAAAAGTATTCACCAGCTAATATTCCTAAGAGTTCCCTATTACCAGTCACCCTGGCACCCACTTGGGTTAAGTGTCTTACTCAACCTTAAATCAGGCCAGTTGAATTTGCAAGGTCAATGAACCAAATTACTAGATAATTATAAAATCTCTATTTTTGTTCGAGGGCTCTCCTCTGAGGAAACACAACACTCCTTAAAATGAAGATGAAATCAACAGCAAATGTGATTGAAGTGGAAGGAATAGTTATTGTTCCATTGAACGCAAGGAAGATAGAGCCCAATAAAGAAATGGAAAGTGAAGAGTAGTGAATGCATCATTTGTCCACATATCCAGAACAGTTTCATATACACTGCCATTGCATTTGTCTTACAAAAGATCACTGTTCCTGTGCAAGAGCAAAACTTGACTTTCAAGTGAAAAAGCAAAGAAATACAAGAAAAGATGAAGCCATTCCATCCCTTTTCCATTTTAAAATGTAACGTATTAAACGGTGCTACTTGTCTGCTGACAACTGGTAGCTGAAGAAGGAGGCTTATTCCATCTTGCTGGCTGCCAGTTTCTTTTTTAGTCTCATTTCCATGAAAAGTAGATCTCCAACACAGGAAAACAGAAGTAAAGTCTTTAACAAAGCACATGAGTGTCAGATTCCTAGGAATAATCACGATTTCACCAATCTCTGCTATGCCATAGTACAACAGATGAAATTATTTCACAGTTAAGAAAAGGGATCTCTTAAGATTCAATCCTATAGGAATAACAAGAGGAAAGGATAATATGTCTATGGGGAGGAAGATCCCCAAACCTTTTCCAGGAAAAATTATAATGAAAGACCCACTATCCATACCCAAAACCTGACAGAAGAGGCAAGATGCATCCACTCAAAGGTTATGTATTTCTACGGTCAAAATTGCCCCTCATTCCTAGCTAGAGCAAACATAGTGGTCCTGGCTACTCCCAAGACCCATTTTCAGTAAAGTTTTCCGAGTACAGCAATGCTCAGCACTTATCCCAGAAGCCTGGATTTATGTCACTGTCCCAAACAGTTGTGCTAGGCTGAGGGGGTATTGTGAAATTCTGAGCCTTTGTGTGTTTGTTAATCCCCAAATCCCAAACCATAGCTGTTTCCCTCCACCAAGAGACCTTCATGAGGCTTCCAGGTGAATCAGGGTCAGGGCTGAAAAAGAGAAAACCAGAGCTCCTTAGTAGAGGCTCCTTATATACATATTCTGAAAGCTCAACTCATACTATTTAAAACAAGCTATTTATAAAGTCTTCAGAGATCTTTAAATATGAGAGGCACTTCAAAAATTAGCTTGACTTATAATTTCAGCACCAGACATTGTTTATGACACGACTGATGCTGCAAAATTAGATCAATCTAATAACCTTTACTGAGTGCATAGTTAAGCATCAGTTTAACCATTATTTCTACTAGCAGGGGAAAGCTTTTCATTGAGACTACTCAGAGCTGAAGCCCACTGCAGACAGCAGAAGAATCAGGCATTAAAATGGCAGGCAATGCTAACCCCGTTTCCCGGTTCATATTAGGAAGAAAAAGCTTTAACCTACCCCAGCGTTATTGCATTTAGCAAAAAAAAACATGTGGAGCTTTTAAATTATTTTCTACAGAACAAATTCTGCTAGTAGCTCTACAGTTGCCTCAAAAACGTCATGATGCATGGCACAATGATACAGTCCTGTTCTGCTGCCCCATGTGCATCCCTGCAGAGGTGTATTCACCAGGGTGGCATACAAATACGGAATCGCTATCATTTAAAACAGATTTGGTTTATATTAGTGTGACACACAGATCCCGCTTTGGGAAAAGAAATCCCTTTTCCTTATCCACCTTAAACACCTGCTGTTGTGGCAAATGGAAGCCTCACTAGAATACAGCCAGCACCAGCTAAGCATAGCCAATGAAAGGTATAAAGCGAGGTCCGAATTCCGCACCGGTCTGCTCCCAGCCGCCTGGCACCGTATGCTCAATGCTCCAACAGTGTTACTGTTCAAGCTCCGGGGAGGACCCGAGGCCACGCTGGAGGTGCAGGCTCGGAGGCTTTCAGCTCACCGTGCGAAGTAGCCCGGCTCCTCCGGGCAGACCCCGCTCGCTGATGGCGCGGTGAGCGCTGCAGCCACACGCACCCAGCGCGGCTCTACAGGTCCCGCTCCGCACCGCCGGCGGGAGCCCTCCTCCTGCGGGCTCCGCGCAGCCACCGGGCCCGCGCTGCCCGGCCCGGGGGGAGGAGGAGGGCTGCTCCCGCGGCCGCCGGGCCCTTACCGATGCGCCGCACGTAGTGTTTTGTAGGAAGTTTCCACGCTCCCCGGTTTAATCCGTGCACAGGCGGGTTGGAGAGGAGCACGGCCGAATAGCGGTGGAAGGGGGCGGGCGGGGAGGAGCAGGCGGCAGCAGAAGCGGCAGTGCCGAATGTTTTAGGGCGGCTTGAGCATCTCCCGGCGGGGTCGCAGCGAGGGGAGC
This sequence comes from Forpus xanthops, assembly GCA_032466535.1. Lineage (NCBI taxonomy): Eukaryota > Metazoa > Chordata > Aves > Psittaciformes > Psittacidae > Forpus > Forpus xanthops. The sequence goes on from JASSUY010025313.1 coordinate 21,352, forward strand.
CCGGGCGGGCCGTCAGGGCTCCAGCCTGGACTCCCGACCGCCGGCGAATCGGGCCCGGAGCCGCGGGGAGCTCCGCGCTCCGCCACGATGGGCAGCAGCGCGGGCGCGGAGGACACGGGTTGGTAGCGCAGGCGGCGCGGGGCGGCGGGTCTGACCTTGCGGTACCGCCCGGCCCGGAGCCGCGGGGGCAGCGCTGGGGACGGCCGGGGAGAGGGGGGGTGAAGGAGGGAATGTGCCCTCCCAGGGAGCCGGGCCGGTGGGAGCGAGGCGGTGCGTGCGAGCCCGCAGCAACAATTGCTTTGCAGGCGCTCAGCCTCTCGCAGGCTCCATCCCCGGGGAAGCAGGCACTACTGGTCCACGTTCACAAGTTCAGCATGATGCGAGTGAGCGAACGTTTCATTCCCCTGCCTCTCTGTATTATCTAAACCTAGACCACAAACATGAATTCACAGCACAGGAGCTCTTGTAGAATGAAGAGTCCAGGCTTGTGCTTTTACAGAGGATAGAGTCTCATTTCTGCAATCCATTGCTTGTCTGAAGGCTGGAACTGTCACTGTCTGCCTGCTGCGTTGCAGGGAAATGCTGTTTATGAGAAAAAGTGTTGCTTGCACCCTGAGCTACCATACCACACAATCACTGGCTGTTTCTGTGCGGACCTGCTCTCCTTGCAGAACAGTTCACCATGCCTTCATTTGCCAGACATCCATGCCCTGGCCTTCTTGTCTTATACCTCCCTATATGTTTTCTTAGAAATCTTACCCTGGTCTTCTCCCCAGCAATTTAGAGAATAGAGGCAAGCAGTGTAAACCTGAGCATGACAGGTTGGCTGTGCGGTAACAGAGCCAGCTTTGCAGCACTTCTAGCCGTGTTTTATTAACTCAGCTCAGACCCTTAGGAGAATTCCAAATTCATGACGATTTCTATTTCATTACGTCTTCTCCATTATCTAACCCTTTCACCTCCTATGCCCAATTCCTGTACCAGCAGCCCTGGAATACAGTTCACTTTCCTTGACCAGATAGTTAAGGACAAACGAGGTGCTTCTGAAACTCCCAGAAGATGCCTGTTTATGTGCCTAACCACCCCACCTTTTAAGTCAGGTTTGCTGTCATTCACACACAAGCCTGGGACTGTAGCTATTTCAAGTACCTTCTGAATGACCATGCACCAGCAGCTGGGCTGCAGATATCCAAGGGGAGAACAGATGGCAGCTGATCCAGTCCATTTTGTTACACACTATCATTTATGAAGTAAGCTTTCAGGCACCTGAGGCTTAATCATGGAAGAGGATGAATGCTCCCAGCTTGAGCAGATGTTTAAGGTACTCATTTCCAGTATCGAGCCATTACAAATAAAACTCCATGGTGGGTTCTGTGAGAGAAGGAAACCCAAAATATAAGAAGAATCACAGAGGAAGCCTTTCTTTAACGCTTACTGGATACTTTCTGAGTCTCAGTATCTCTGAAAACATAAGGGTGAAACCTAGGCCTGGATAAAGTGACACCCAAACCACCAAAGAGCTGGAGCTGGGATCTTCAGTCCACACCGAACAAACACTGGCAGAGTTGGGCTGGTGATGCTACTAGAACAAGAATTTCATCATCTTTCTTCCACCTGCCTTACAATATTTAGTGGCCATGGTGCCTCCCTTCACCTTCCACAGGAGCAGCCACCACCCCTAGCTCATACCTCCATGCTCCTTACCTCAGTGGTCTGTGTGCTAAGATATTTCCCCTAGGACTTAGATTGTTACTTCTGGCTTCACAAGGGCCTCCAAAGGCCTTTTATTTCACAACAGGATGTTAAGGAGCCTTTCCTTATGCCGGTGTTTTTATATGGGCAATGAATCAAAGGATGACTAGATTCTGACCTGTAAAACACATCAAGAGAGATTAGTCTGAGTCTAGTACCTACAAAATGACTCTGCAGATTCTGATATAATGCCTGTCCTCGTCATACTGCCCTAAAGGTTATCCTCAAGGATTTCTGGATCCAGGCCATGTTAGTTAGTATTCAGTCTTCTGACTCACAACTTGACACATACACTGCAGCAAATGATATCTGACTAACTGGGAGAGGACATGGAACCTGCATGCAGCACTGAAATGTGAAAATAATAAAAAGGCACTCAAGGTCAGTGCTGGGACCACAGTAACTACAGCAAAAAGTTTGGTTAACTTTAAGGCTTTAATTACAATTTCTGAAATTCAGGACAAGGAAGAGAAGAACACAAAGCTGTATATCAAAGTTTCCTAGAATCAATCCTGTCCACCCTCAGCAAAGTGGCCACTGGTTTCTGATGCAGCTGTTTTAATCAAACTCTTGCCAAATAAGACTAACATTTCTATCCCTTACCAGTACATGTTTCAGCATCAGTCAAGCTTTGCTCAGAGATCTGTCACATAATATCTCCTGACAAGCGCATCGTATACAAGCAAATCCCACTAATCCCAGTATGTAACCAGCTAGAGTAGTAAGACTGGAAGTCATATTATTGGAATATGATGGTGAAGAAGTATCACCTCAAACACGTACCTATTTCTCTGGACTTGGCTCAAATGTGGGGTCTTCCATGGTGTGATAAATGACTCACTTTGCAGTTTTAATGTTATTGAATAGAGATAAGCAAACAGCGCTGGGTGCGCGGGGGTCTCCTCTCCACCAACACGCACACCTCTTAACACATGCTCTCGGTTTATATTGAGTTTCACAAGTCCCTCCCGCATGCGCACTGCCTCCTGGTGGTCTCGGGATGAAGTAAAGAGTCTTCCTCAGTAACCTCACAGACTTTTAGGGTCAAACTTTTCACCCTCTTCTCTTGCCTTGCTGGTTCTCCCCCTTCTTAATCGCTCCTCACCTGTCTTTAGCTTGTCTGTTGTGTCTCATCATCGATCTTTAGCATGTGTGTTGCTGTCACATCATCGGTCTTTAGCTTGTCTATTGTGTCTCACAGATAAAAGAACAGAAAGGAACATTTGCAGTTCATTCCCCCAAGGTCCACAGTACCTTCCCCCAGGAAGCCGGTGGCCAAAGACAACAAGGTTCAGAAAGATGCACACAGCAACACCTTAAAACACCAAAAAAAAAAAAAAAAACCAACAAAAAAAACATACAGTTTTGGTCATACGAGGAATAAATCACTTAATTCTGTATTAGTCTTTTTATTGACACGGATCATATTTACACGTCTCACAATGGCCAGCCTGCCCCTAAGATTTCTCTGTCTTTCAAGATAGCAATTGTGGGGTTTTGGGTCTGGCTTCACCAGGTAGTGTCTAAAGATTATTTTCCCTTATAAGCCTTTAATTTAATTCTTACAACCCAGTGTCCAGGACTTTTGGAAAGTATTTTTTCCCCTTAACTGGTCCTTGTTCAGATGAACAGATTTGTGACAGAAATTTGTGCTACTGAACCTTCTGTGATTTCTTTTGTCTCTTACAGAAGGTCAAGCTTAAAAAAAACACTGGAAGTATGCCCAATACAAACCTGTACAGCAGGTGGGCTTGATCTGTGATATGTCTTCAAAAAGTAAATACTGATTGGTTTTGACATTACTTCTAACTCTCATAGGCCATATCTGTGTCTTTTCTCCAACCTAACAGGTCTTACAACAGCAAGAGAAAAACGAAGGATCTCATGCACAGTTCCATAGAATAAACATAACATTGGGTTTTATGCTGTAGTAAATGTGTAAAGAATGTGATAGGAAGCCTTTATTATTTAATACATTATATAATGAGGGTCATTGCAAGAAGAGACTTGTCTTGCCCTTCTAATATTTGGTTTAAAATTGTCATTATTTAGGATAAAATTAAGAAATCCCACAAATTCTGAAGTAAGACAAGAGACACCAAATGAGATAAAAGTTCTGTCTATTTCTGTCTTCTTCGGAATACCAAATCCTATTCTTACTTTTTCTGTTGCCCTTAATTGTAGGCTGTCTCAGGATATGGCTACTTTCAGCTATAACTGCAGTATAGAGATCCTGGTACTCCCTTTAAACTGGCTGGCAGTGCAGGTACCTGAAGCAGTGTAGCCATGGCAGCACAGAGCTCTGACTGGCCTAATTACTCTGCCAAGAAATAAACGGATACTGGGAATTCCCTGGGGGAAAGACGGTTGAATTGTTAACAGAAAGAATTTCCCCCTGAGGCACGTTTGTTAAATAGGTGTTAACTGCCGAAGAACCTCAAGCTCCAGCCTTAGAATGAAAATGCCTTTGTCCTTTGGCACTTCTGATGTCCCAGTCCTTCCTGTTCTCCTCCTGTCTATAGAGACAAAATAAACATGCGATTTCAATACCTGATAGAAAACCTGAAATCAAAATTATTCCCACCCCAACTAAAATCTGTATGTAAGATCTTAAAAGACAAAAATAAAAGTCTCCTGGATGGAAACATGCACAGGTCTTCTGGTGACAGTGGCAGGGTGGACATCCTGCCACCACTAATACACAGGGTCAGTTTCCAGAGGTCCTTGAGGACCATGTGTTTACTATGCCTGTAAAAATGGCAGGATATAGATGTGTTTAATGGGGAATAGCAAGCAGAAGAAACAAGTAAGAACAAGATTTAGGGGAAGGGAAATCCCTTCTATCATCTCTTTTCCCACCAAGTTTTCCTCATACACAAAAGCGGACATATATAGAGGAAGGTGAAGGAGCAATTTTACCAATATGTTCACTTTCTTACAAGTTCAAAATGCACACAGCATTTTTCTGAAAATGGAGCCCAAGACTTCACTAAAATTGCACACACAGTGGTTTGTTTTACAAGTTGGATTTATTTATTTAGCTTTATAAGCTAAATTACATAAGCAAAGACCACATTCTTTGGCTGAAATTCCCTCTGAGGTTTAACTAGCTTAAGGACTGAGGTGTAAAGCCATTTCAGAATTTCTTCAGGTGAAGACCTTGGTGAGTATTGCTAAATCAGAATTTGTAGGTTTGTGCCCAAATCTGACAGAATGCTGTTTGAAACAGCCATGTACTGAAATGGCGCTGTTTTGAGGAGACAGAGAGCCAGAAAGGTGTGAGTTTGCTGTCTCATACCAAAGGCCAGTAAGGGGATGGTGTGTAGAGGCTGAAAGTTGCAACTTTATCACATTAATTTAAATGTGAAAAAGTAACAGGGCATTGCTAAAATCCAAACTGCTTTTCATTTCCAAACGTTCATATGCTATAGATCAGATATACAAACCCCATTCAAATCTAACCAAAATTCTTTTACTTTTCTATGCAGGCAAAGGCATGATAGAGGTGAAAATCCCACAGAGTCACCAGGATGTGATGCCCAGCTATGAGCACTAATTACTGCAGCAACAGTTCAGCCAGCATGAGTGTCAATGAAATGTCTGCCTTCTCTCTGACTTTAGAACAAAAAACTGGCTTTGCCTTTGTGGGGATTTTGTGTGTTTTCTTGGGACTTCTAATTATCAGATGCTTCAAAATTCTGTTAGACCCCTACAGTAGTATGCCTTCATCTACATGGGAAGATGAAGTTGAGGGGTTGGATAAAGGAACATTTGACTATGCTCTTGCCTGAAAACTCACAGAATATCTTCCCTTATATTTGATGTTGATTTCATTTTGGAAACCAACTGTTGTTACATTTGTTGTACATACCTGAGATTTGGAGATATGTTGGTACCATCCATTTTGTTAAATAAATATTTGTTGCATACTCAAAAGGCACTGCATGTTGCTTTTGTTTGAATAACAGGTAAAGTATAGATCAGAAATGGTTAACAGCAAATAAATACTATGATAAACAATTCACTAGAAAGTTACCATGGTCAAAAAGTATTTTCAGAATCAAATGATACCTGCCTCTTCAGAGGAGGATCTCATTTCTACTTTCTCATGATCAGCTCTGAAAGTCGAAGGATAAAAGACATTCACGAACGGTGAATGCTTAAGCGTAAATCCTTCCCTGTCTCTTCTGACACAATTTTTCTGAAGTTCACAGGCTGTGCTTGTATACTGAAAATATAAGAGTGGAAGACAACAACTGGCTGTGGCTCAGAGGAGATGCTTGAAAGAGATGTGAGTCCATGTTGCTGAGATGAAGGGAACAAGGGCTGTTCCATGCACTGTAAACAACAAAGAACTAATGGGAAAGCTAAAGATCACATCAACTAACTCACCTCTCACCTTCCAAGAACAGGTGCTGTACTAGTGACTGTTTATAAGGAAAGTGCACATTGCTTCTCCTGTATGAAACTTGATGTGGTCCTCTGCAAACAGCGTCTACTCTACAGCAACAGAAAGTCAAGCAGAATTAGTGGAATGGAAACAAACACTATCAAAGAGGTTTTTGATTCTACAAATATTCTGCAATACAAAATATATTACTTGCTTAGATCACCATTCTGAACCAACACCACTACGGGGGTGAAAGAGAAAAAGTGAATGTTAGCTAAATTCTTACAGTCTGAATTGGTCAAAGCATGGCATTTTTTTACTCCACTTGGTTATGGAAGAAGATTCAGTTGAAACTCAAGCTTAATCTGTCTGGTTTACAGCTCCCAGCAGTAGTTACACTAGCTTGGCAAGGCCAAAGTAGAGAGAGTCATGCTGAACACCCATTCGTACCCCTGAGAGGGGCAAGATCTAGAGCTGACTGAAGATCTCTGTACTCTCCAGCCTTTCACCACAGTTGGTTCTTCTGTTCATGCTCCTGTAACTGCGCACAGGGTATGATCCAGATTGTCAGACTAAAGAATCAGTCGTAGGAGCTTCTATCAAGGCAAAAGAACTAACAGTGAAAGCAGAGACTCAAATCTGGGTATTCAAGGTCACCCTCACATACACAGCTGTTCAGCAAGTGTGACTACTTGACAAATTCAATCCAGATTTTAAGAAGGGTGGCATTAGAAGTTTAAGCAGTCACTTCTGCTAAACAGCACTGTTTGCAATGAGGAGCAAAGACAAGGAGATCAGTTACAGCAATTGGTTTCTTTTGCATTCTGAAAAATACATATTGTCCCTTTTGACCTATATACTAGGCAGAGGCAGACAGTGGAATAGAAGACCTCAACTGCCTTTTGGAACATGAAATACTGGATTGTACAGGGAAGGACATGAATCTCCTGACTGAAGAATATGAGAGAGGAGCAGCCAACACTAATATGCACTGGTACATTTGAATTATAAAACAATTTTTTGAATGTAAGAGCTTTTAACCTGCTTCAGATTCCGCATAAGAAAAAATACCAGATATGCGGAGATTCAGTATTTATCTTAGTCAATCTAACTGCAACATCAAAGGTAGGTATCAGTACATTGATTCATGTGACCTGTTAATGCTGGATAGGATCATCCACTACAGAGACCTGACACTGCCATTCTTTTTACACACACCTAATCAGTACAGCTGAGCTCTGTGCTGTCAGGTTAGAGTCCTGAAGGTATTTATGTTATCTGGGTTAAATATAGTTTGGTTATCTCTAAACTACAGAGCAAACATACCCAAAGGACACCAATACCGCTGTACTACTTTTGTTCTTAACCCAGTCTGTTGCTGGAAGCAATTATCAAATTCTCTTATGATTAGAAAGCTTTATAATTTCCTGCCCACCCTCCTCTGCACCCCCAAAAGACGAGGGAGTCAGGCTTTCCAGTAAGAATACACAAAACATACTTTTCCAAAGGTTTTCCTTAAATTTACAGAGTAAAACTTTGCACAGGGCTAGGCATAAATGGTTTAAAACTGCTTGTAGGACAAGGTGACCCACCAATGACTGATCTACTGAATTCTCTGGAATCTCTTCTGCATGAAATTCTTTGAGCAGAAGCCTGAACTCTTATTATTGCCATCATTATATACGCAGACCTGAAAAATAGAGAGATCATTATCTGTGCACAGAATGAGGCATAGCTGGGAGGGAAATGGAGATAACAAAAGTATTTTCAGTCCCCCTTAGAAATTTTGCAATACCATAAACCCAGTAATTGAAATGGATAGGAACATTTGCTGGTTAATAGTTAACAAACTAGAATGGCTCTCTAAATCACCATCCAGAAATGTTTTGAGCAAGAGGGATTGGATGGTCTGTTCAGTATATTAAGCAGGAGAAAAATCTGGCCAATAAGGCAGAGCCTGTAATACCTCAAATAAAGGGACACGCTATACACATGAATAAAAGAGGCAGATTGTCCTTCCCTAAAAACACAGGATTGATGGTAAGTAAAGTTATCCTGAATAAGGTAAACTTGATCATTTATGCATAACGCTAGAATGCTAAACATAAAATTAATGGCAAATAACAGTTGAGACACCTCTGGAAATACAGTGTGAAAATCAAAGTATTATTTTCAAGAACTGCAGAAAGGTAAGAGACTTTTCTTTTCCTAACACAATAGTAATATTATGGAAATAAAACAGTGAAATTACAGAATCATTTTACTTGGTAGCAAAAAGCTCACTGTCATCAAAGAATCAGCATTTCATTCAGTCATGGAGATGGAAACAACCCTACTTTCACTGACCCTAATGACAACAGATTTGGTTTTGCTCCTTCATGCTTGAAGATGGAACACTTCCTTACAACTTTAAAAGGCTGAAGGAAGCAGACTACTGTCTATGATCAAAAATGTGTAGTAGTAGTAGTAACAATAATACGGATTATCCAAATCCAACAGAAGTAAAATAAACTAAATAAATGTAGCATGTTGCTGTGAGGCTTACGAAACATTTAAGAAGAAAACCATCATAAATATGAGGGAGTATAAAATGGTATCATATGAGAAAGGTGACAGCAGAATACTATCTGTAGCTGATGGAAGTAGCCAGAAAATATGATTTAGCTATATCTTATACTGAAGATGGAGGACATTCAATTATCAGCTGTCAAACTTTATTTTGAGATGTGATTTTAGAGCAAATGTATGTTGCTGAGGTGTAACTATGGATGCAGTATTTTATCTTCCATTGCCAGACGGCCAAATGTATTTCACAAAATTATTGAGAAATTTAGATTGGAAAAAATTTCGGGGGGGTCATAAAGTCCAAGCTCTTGTAAAAAAACAAATGCCTCTAATGGGCTTATTTAACTAGATTCTGAGCTCATATATTCCTTTATATACATAACTAAAACTTTCTGGTTGTACACACACTTGCAGAGTTTCAGTGTCTAAGCATAGTGACTCTGCTAGAGTCACTTTGAACAGACCTGGTCTCCTACTGAGTTATACAGGTCTATACAATCACACTCCTTCATCCTCCTTAGAAGCATGTTTCAAGACATATGGATTTCTATTGTTTCAATAGCTTATTTCAAAGCCACCTAGGCCATCCTTTTAAGCTGCTGCAAAGGTACTTAACCTACTAAAGGCCTCAAATGTAAGTACCCCTTTTGCTTTTGGGGTTTTTGTTTGCTTGTTTTTTTGAGGGGTCTGTGTGGGAAAGTGAAGGTGAGAAGCAGATTACACAGCTATCATACATTCACCTTTCTATGGGGTGGTGCTCAGAGGGACCTAGAGAGGCTAGAAGAACAGGCCAACAACAATCTCATGACACTCCTCAAGGATGAATGCAAATCAGACTCAACCCCTGCACTATACAGGCTGGGGTCTCACTGGGAGGGAGCAACTTTCTCAGAAGAGATCTGGTGACCAGCAAGCTATAGAGGAGTCAGCACTGTGCCCTGTGAGCAACAAAGGTGAACACTGGGCTGGCCAGTAGATCAAGAAAAGTGATCATTCCCCTCTAGAAACCCTAAGTTTATCTTCCTGTCCTGCCCTTCCCTGCCTTTACTTCCAAGATATTGATAAACTTGTGTGTGTCTGATGGAGAGCCATCAAGATGGTCAGGGGTAGGAGTATCTGCCCTATAATGAAATGGAGCTTGTTTAAGCACAAGAAAAAGGCATTAGGGAACCTAAGCAGCCCCCCCAGTACTTACAAGGAGGTTACTGGAAAGGTAGAACCTTATTCTTTACTGAAGTGCACAGAAGGAGAGTGAGAGATGATCACAGAGTGACACACAGAAGGTTCCAATTGGATATACATAAAAAAAAAAAAAATCAAACCCACTTTGAGGACAATTAAATATTATAATAGGCTGACAAGGCAGGTTGTGGAATCTGCCCTTGGAGGTCATCAAGACCTGACTGTTAAAAGCTCTAAGTAACCTGATTTATATTCAGTGTTCTCTCTGCTTTGAGTGGGAAGTTAGAACAGTGTGGTTTAAGCCCAGCTGTTGTGCTTGTTGCTTGGGATGGAGCAGCCACATTGTCTGTTGTTTTGCCATCAGATCCAGAGACATCTTTTACCTGCTCCTTATAGAACATGGCTCTGCAGGTGTAGGTCAAGCCCCAGCAAGTTGCAGTGAGTTGTCCCTCTCTGGTATTGCCAGGACAACAGGACACCTTGTCTAAGTGCTTCACTAGTTTTTCTGGATTTCATCCTTGTTCAGGGGTGAAGTTCCAAAGCACTGGAGGAGCCCACTGGCCCAGATGCTTGCCTATATAATCTCACACACCCTGCCACTCATGACTCTCCAGCCTCACGAAAGATCTCTTGGTGGTATTCTTAGATAGTTGCTTAACCTTAGACAAGACCCAAGCCTGACACTACTTAGCTTCTGAGATCAGACATGGTCAGGTGTTCTTGAGGTGGTATGGCTACAGGTAAAATACATGTGGCATACACAGCAACATGCTAGTTCCCAGAAAAAGGAGCAGGCTGGTTTCAAGGGCATTAAAAGAATATTCAAAATTTTTAACATTCTCAAATGCTGCTGGAAATAGCCTGGTGGGGAGTGAAGGGTGTGAGAGGATGTCTCCTCCATAGGTTGACCCTCCGAGGGGAAAAAAAAGAGGTGTAATTGTTAACAATTCCTATTATATGCCTCCCATAGCATAGAGGTAATGGCCACACCAAGAACACATGCCAGACTAGTTTCATGATCAATAATTCTGTTGTATTACAAGCCATTATCATAAAGTACAGCAAAATGAGAACCTTAGCCCAGGCCCCAAAGCCAATAAAAACTAAACCAACAAATACTGACTGCAAGTAAGGTGTGACATAATGGAACTCTGAGACCAAGCACGACAACCCCAAGAGTAAATAAATCGATATTGTCACAAGTGACTATTAATCCAAAACAATGAATGCTTATCATAAATACGATTAGACACACTGTGCTCAGATCTGTTGTTATCTCAACCCTTCATGCTCCACACTGGGCGCCACAAAGAACTGTCATGGTTTAAGCCCAGCCATTTGCTCACTCCCCCACTTCTCCCTCCCCCTGCTCCTGGAGGGATGGGTTGGAGAGTAGAAAGAATGTAAACACACAGGTTGAGATAAGAACAGTCCAGTAACTAAGGTATAACACAAACCACTGCTGCTACCACCAATAATAATAATGATAAAAAATAACAAGGGAAGAGAATATAAAGCTAAAAAGAGAAGGAAAAAAAAACAATAAACACAAGTGATGCACAATACAATTGCTCACCGTGTACGGACTGATACCCAGTAACTGACCCAAGCAGTGACCTGGGCCTTCCAGGTGACTCCCCACAGTTTATATACTGGGCATGATGTGCTGTGGTATGGAATACCCCTTTGGGTAGTTTGGGTTAGGGGTCCTGTCTTTGCTTCCTCCTGGCTTCCTGTGCCCCTCCCATCAGAGCATGAGAGACTGAAAAAGGCCTTGATCAGGGTAAGCATCACATAGCAACAACTAAAACATTGGTGTGTTACTAGCACTGTTAAACTGAAGCCAAAACACAGCACTGCACCAACTAAGGAGGAGAAAAATAACTGTTACAGCTGAACCCAGGACAACTAGATAAGCTCACAACCTTCATAATTCTATGACTTGCCACTATTTCTTTCAAATCATCTTTTTGAGTGTACAAATATGAAATTGACTGTAAAATTCTATGAACTTTTCAATGCCCAGGACTACTGTTAGTATTTCTCAATAATTACTACTTTACCATAGTCTTTTATTTCCGCCATTACAATTTAGGAAGCCCAATGCTATTTGGGATCTGTTTCAACTCTCTATTTATTATTTCATACTACATCAGTTTATTTACATGAAAGATGAACAATTTGCCACATCTTAATTACTTGCTCATAAATTGTCACCATTCTGTAACTACTGAAAACATAGTTGAGCTTTTGTAGTTAATTTTTTAACAATGTATTTGATTCAAGCTTATCATGCAAATTTAATTTAAGTTTATGAGAGAAATACACATGGTATCATAATACTTAAGTGAAACATAAACAGTAAATGGACTTCATGGAAACTTTTATCCTTTTCTCTGGCTTAGTAAGTATACGCTTTTTCTGGCTTCAATTAAACACTGTGTTGTTAAAAGAAATACTACATTTGGAAATCAATTTTATGTAGTTCAATCTGATCCAAACCCCATTTTATGTAGATGGCATGATGAATACTGGTTTAGGATCCTGCCAACTATGCTAGTTTGTCACAAATGGGTGATTTAGACTGCTTAAAGAATCATTTGCTTAAAGAATCATTTTTAAGGTATTAGCAAACGTGATTTTAATATGGTGTTGTAAAAGTTACCATATTACAAGGTTATGCAATGTAGCGGTCACAACCAATCTATCGTCAGTAAAATGTTCCTCTGCCTCAAAGAACAACATTGAGAGTTATGCCAGCTTGAAGGGAGGTCAAAACTATGCAGCCACACTGCCTAGCAGGAAAAGTTCAAAGAAGGCTCATTTAGGCTGTCATATTTATGGAATATAGTGGTTGACTTGTAGTTGAATTACATGTGATGGAAAAAGTATGCATGAGACTCCTTGTACCCACATTCTTTGTTCCTTGACAATTAAATCTTGGAAAAGCCACCTGCAATTCATGTGTTAACTGCATGAAGGCTATTACAAGCCCATCAGCATCGATGCTCACTGTGTTACTCTGCTCCTTAGTAGGCTTTCAGAGAACACGTTGAACCTAGAGGAGTTCTTGGCCCATTTACAACTTAGGCCTCTCCTCCTTTGGAGCCTGTTCCAAACTACTAGTTTGGTTAAGAGGTCAAGCGCATCCATCATAGGTGGAAACAGCCCAGCCCCACAAACTCAGTCTTTGACTCAACTAATTTTTTACTCAACAAGTCATAGGATTACAGCCTCATGAATATTTGATGAGTCAGGGAAGAGCTTATGTAGAAAACATATCTAACTGTGCATGTTAATGGAAATGTTTTATTTATTTTTTTTTTTTTTATGGCAGAAACACAGCGGACAACATTAGGAAGATTGCTTAAAGGTTTAAAGAAAAATATCTCAGAACTTCATTGCTTGAGGAGTACAGATTCCATATGCAACAGCACTAAGCCCTTTGCAGTAGCTGCAACTAACTAGCTGCAGCCACAGAAGAGTAAACGGATCACTGACCTAAAACCATAGCATCCCTCAAGATGTCAATGAATAATTCACCAAATGTATTTTTGGATCCAAATGCAAATCGGTTTCAAGTTAACATAATTAATGAAAGCCATGACAACAATGAAACATCCCAAGAGGATGTGGGCTCTGACCCACCACATTATGAAGAAACATCTTTTACTGAAGAAGCACATAACAGACTGAGAATCAGTTACAGACCAGGAAAAAGAGAATTATACGACAACTTTCTTCAAAATGGGGAGAAAACAGAAGCTAGTTTACATCCCTATGATACTCACAATAAAATGTATTATCTACAAACTTTTGGCCATAACACAATGGACCCAGTTCCCAAAATTGATTATTATAGAAACACTGGCAGCGTCAGTGGGAATAAGCTGAGCAGACCAAGCTTATTAGAAATTCATGAACAACTTGCAAAGGTAAGTGGAAAGGAAAGATACAAATTTTCTCTATTCCATTTCCAGATTGTTAATTCTGTTTAGTAATATGAAAAAAGTTCTTAAATTTATGGACCTTGCCCAAGAGAAAAATCACAGGTAATCACTTACCATATTTCCTTTGGTAGCTGCAGTATGTTTTCTGCTCTGTACCCTGCTCAAAGCAGAGATTGTTATTACAAGGTGATAGTAATGTACTTGATTAACAGGAAGTCATAGCTTAATCTTGCCTAAATGTATAGAACTACTGAGTTTCTTCTGTTTCACATAGTTACAATGGCAGATGATGAATATCAATTCATAATTTAACCAAGTTACACAATTCACACTTCTCCTGAACTTGACTTTAATATCAATGCATAATGTAAGTTTCATAGATTCCTCGGTAGTATTCTTTTTTTTATATATGTGTATGAATAGTATAAAAAAAAAAGTGCAATAAATTTAATTTAAACTAATCAGAAATCCAAAGCACTACCTGCTTATTTCTGCAATGGACCATTCAAACAGCAAGAAAGAACTCAGAACAAGGGGGTTGAGGTTGAAGTGTTTGCTCAGAAAAGGGATAGCAGGCAATAGTTTTCAAGTACTGATTCAGTGAATGAAATTAGGCATTCACACTCATTATACCAATGAATTTGGAGAAAATCTGAGGAGTCTCAGAAACAGAAAGCCATTATGAAGGAATAATTTGGCTAGATTCCTCCTCATCTATTACACAGAAGAGCTGTTTAGACTTTGCTCATGTAATAGATGGGACAATATCCATACAAAATACACTCACAGAGAGAACTACTGAACAGGATACGACTGGCTAACCTGCCTTTGAAAGATTTTCCAGGGCTGTTTCTCCTCTCCCCTTCTGAGTTGACCTACTTTTGGTTAAAACAATGTAAGAGTTTATTATTGATGCATATGACCAATGGATTTTATGGAAAAAAAATCCCCTTAGCAGATTCCTCCTGTTTGCTCTACTTTTTTTTTTCCATAAACACACACTACAGTAAATGAATAATGAAATTCCAAAATATGTCCTTTATCATGATAATCTTCACTTTTGTCACCCTGTAATAAGAAATTGTGGGGACAGGAAAAACTAGATTAAGCACTTTGAAACAGTTAAACTATTCAAAAACTTACTGCAAAACAGTGGAATAACGTGATACTCTACTGATTTTGGTAAAATTAGACTCTTCCCCCTTAGGCCACAAGACCAAGTTTTCTGTAAAAAGCAGAGGAGAGACACAGGATACACCTACTTACAGAATTAATATCAAACCTTTCCTGAGATTCCTAATTGTGCATTTGTCAGGGCAGGGCTTGAAAGAGAGAGATCACCTCATACTAGAAGTGTCAATATGCAGCAAAAAACCCTATAATTTTTCTGTGTAAGGTAAGAGAGAAATAAGGTATCTCCAGAGAAAACAAACTCTCATCACCATTCCACTCATACTTCTGAGATCAGAATAATTTGGACAAGCATCTGATTTTTCGGATGCTGGTCTAGATCTTGTTCAAACTCCAGTTCTCTGGAGATTCACCTGTCCTAAGGAGGTTTAATATAAAGTAATGAAATCAAGTAAAAAATAGCCATTAAGAAAGTAGGACCTGATTTTTTTATGATCTTTTTAGGACAGATTCCTAGTTTGGGCCTGACTTGTTTAAATGAAGGTCTCCGCAGACCTGCCTAAAATGGCTTACATAGGAAGGAGAAACAGGCTACCTGGGTCATCGTTTATTTCCAAAAATTAATGCAAAGTGGATGTGAAAAGGAAGGAATACAAATTTGGTATCCCTACTCATTTGCAGATGTATAAGCTGCTACTCAAGGGACTAAACACATTTCCATGCCCAGAAGAAACTTCTTCTCATAGATATAATTTACTTTAATAGTGGCCAGAAAGGAGAAAAATAGTGTGTTGCCTTTGAATGTAATGTTGAATGAACATGTACTGAACATTAGCATATTGAGGGATTTTCAGTTTTAACTATTATTAGAAAATTAAGGGATTTTGCCGTTGCGTCTCTCAGTGGTTTATTTTTTAAAAAGATTAGATAAATTTATTTAGGATTTTTTAAGGCTTTCACTTAGAGAAGATTAAAAAGAAGGCTGATTCCTTCCCATAATAAAATGGATGAAAAATTGCTTTACAGGTTGGGATTGTTAGAGAAAAGAGCATCATCTAGTTTGGTCATTCTGACTTTTCCCAGTATTCAGCTTAAAGAAGGATAATCTTATGCCTCACAAAATAGGAAGGTGAATATCAGAGGTAATGGGATTTTTGTACACTGGTAACCTGCTGCACTCTTAAGTGAGTTGTGACCCGGGTCTACAAGCCGCTAACCACAGCACTGGAACAAACGACCCACCATTACTATGGCTGGAGTTTATTCCTGGCTGTCCCATGGACTCACTTCATGACCTTGGACAAATCACTTTGGGCTACAGAGCTTGTTCTGAAGAATAAACAAACATGGTCACTAAATAGTAGATTAGCAAGGAAGGGAATTAAGATGGTACGGAAAGCTTGAGTTTATATCAAGAGGGAAAAGCCTTACGTGCAACTGGATGAGATGCCTAACCATCAGCCCCAACATACAGCAAGCTCTCTAGCCATCAATGAGGGGATGAAATGCCACACTGGATGTGTATGAGGGCTAGACTAATAACCCAAGATGCAGTTCTGGAGAAGATGGTTTATTTCTTCTTACTCAACACTAAAATCTGGGCTTACTGCACCATAGCCCAAGGCAATCCCACCCCCTTCACCTCAAGCTTTTTTGAAACTCAAAACTTTGACAACTGTCCTGTCAAAGCCATTACCAGATTCTGATATGAAGTGACATATGTTTGACTTTGGATGGCTAAACATCACATAAGCATTCCTATTGTGCTTTGATGCTGGTCTTACCATTAGAAGATAAATATTAATATTTAATACATTTTGTTAATATGTAATTTTTCAAATGCCAGAACATAAAGCAGGCTGAAAAGAATTTCAAATATCCAGTTCCCACACTGCTGGAGTCAAATTCGTGTCATCTTTTAGCAAGATGTGTCATTTTTTACTTGTATTAAGCTACAAATCACCAATTAAATCCCTAAAAAATTGTCTAAGTGCTATTTCACAGCTGATGGCTGGTGATAATTATGTGGGCTTAATATTTACTGTACATAAGAAATAATTTAACCTTTCCTCATTCTGGCTATCCTCTACACTCATTATGGGGCCTCGATGAGCTTACCATCTTTAGCCCCAGGAGAGATGAAGACGAAACTGCCCTGAAACAAGGAAGAGATTTATTTTTTTTTAAAGACAGCAGTTAACTTTGTATTTTGGTAGCTTTTCAAAATGTTCTGTCACTTTTATTCCACATCCTTAATGCATGAGTAGCACAGGTAGAGCTGCCTGGTAAATAACCAATCATTCACTAAAGCACACCAATTTAAAATGCATTTATGGAAGGTTTAAGGCCATAATTTATGATAATGGAATAGAGAGCACAAATTAATTCAAAGTACATAGGAAATGACTTGTTTCAAGTACAAAGACGAACCCCCCCCTTTCTTTTTTGTCTTCAAAATTCTAACCCCTGTAGCAAAAAACTCTCACATTATTCTGCTTATCTTCTTTAACTCACTTAATTTATTCTATTTAAGCAAACACAGCCATTACTATTTTAGGGTAAGAATTGTCAAAATTAACTGAGTAATTGAGACTCTCAAAGTCACAGCTTTCAACAGATCTCATATTCCCATTTCCCTTAGAGCCAAAAGGGACACAGGAGCCAAGTTTAATTCATGCTGAAATGTATTACCCAGTAACTTATTTCTCATTTGTGAGCACAATCCTGGATGTACTGTGTCAAAGGCATTCTACAACCTTGCATCATAGTGATTAGAGCCTGCTCCATGAGGGGGAATGCCAAATATTAGCACAAGCGACACATACAGTTGGTCTTTATGTCTGGTTTTGGTTTTGTTTGTTGATTTTTAAGTCCATGGACAAAACATAGAAACAGTCTTGAAGATTAAATAAGATGAAAAAAATCTCATATTTTTCACAAAAACACAGATGTTTCCCTTCCTTGACCTGTTCAGCTAACCTGAAAATATCTTCATCCCCTTCTAAACCCTAAAAGCATCTTGATTCCTTTCCAGAAGTGACACACACTCCTGACAGTCTGGCAGACTATAGCAAAGTATGTGGTCCTTCCTGAAGGTCTTTTTAGAGGACCGAGACAATACCTGGCAATTGTTAACTTAATGCCAACTCCTTGCAAAACCAGTCAGAACTTTGTATTAAAAAAAGAAAAAAAAAAAACAAAACACTATCCAAAACCCTCCCACAAAGCAGCAATGATAACACTTATCAACCTCAGACCTGTGATTGATTTCTATTCAAGCCACGAGAAACATATGATGCTACATTGCCTCAAAGACTCTGGGGCAGTTGAGCTGAAGCAAAAATAGATTTATGTCTGCAACTGCACATGAATAATCTAAAATTTGGGGCTATTTATTCTGGTTGCACCACAGATGTGGCAATTCTTAAACCTATCTACTATGGTTATACCAGAATTGGATAAACCATAAAAAGAATTTTTGATTCTGTTTTCAAGACTATGTTACCATTTGCTGCAGCAATTATGTTTGTACTTCATTCAGCAGAAAGCATCACAGTTCATCACATAACTTTGCCATACAGCACTCAGCTAGGTCTTTCTTTGCCAGTAAGCAATTATCTCTATCTCTACACTTAGCATTATTCATAAATTGCTGCAGTAGCATATAAAGGCCAACCACAAGACCCTCATTATGCTAGATGCTGTACTAACATATCAACAGAACATATATGTTGAATACAGTTTACAAGAAAAATGATTCAATATCAGATAATAGTGTATTTACTCTGTTTAAGCTATTCTTTAATCTTTTCTTGATGTTAGCAAGCCCACCTGCTGATGCCTGGTGTGAGCAGAATATAGCACTCTTCTCCAAAGACAGTAAAATCTGATATTCATTGAAATTCCTTTATTCCATGCCTCTCTTATGCAGCCAGGTGTCTGCTGCTTGGCACAAAACTGTATTTGTTTTCTGTGTGATTCTTCAGAACATAGCTGTGAGCACCGGCTCAGCCGAGAGAGTGGTCAATGGAGAAAACACCGCTGGAGATGAGACAGCAGTCAGCAAGGAAGAAGAAAACAAAACTGGATTTGTCAAGTTTGGTTGGGTGAAGGGTGTACTGGTAAGAAACTTACCTGCATTTCTAAAAGAAACAGCAGAAAAACATCAAGACCAGTTTTGCAACACCAAGGTCTCTTAAGAAGTGGGAGGGAGACAGACTTCAAGGATGTTGGGGTGCTTTTTAAAAGCCTGCAAAGCAAGCTACTACCGTTCTGGTTGTTAAGACTACTTTTAACGTTGCCCTAATGAAGTACTTTTTTGTTTAAAACCTAGGTAAGATGTATGCTTAACATTTGGGGTGTGATGCTTTTTATTCGACTTTCCTGGATTGTAGGTCAAGCAGGAATTGGTATGTACCTTATTTAATATAATTTTCAACAGTGAAAGGGACAAAAATGATAAACTATACATGATCATGATTAATACATAATCCGAGATGTGCATTAGCATGTCGAACTAAATAATGTTTTCAAATGCTTGCCAAAGATGTTAATTCTCCAAACTCTTGGAATTTTCCAGACTCGCAGCCAAATTACTGCTTAGAGGCACAGATCTGTTAACTATGCATATGATCATCACATTTGAGTATTTCTAAGCTTTAGTGAAATTTGTATTTAGATCCTGTAACAGATGTAAACCTCATGACTAGGGCCAATTTCTAATATGTACGTACAAAATTAACCTTTAAGAGTTCACACTTTGCTTATCTGTGAATCCCAAACCTTGTCATATACATATTAAAAACAACACTTCTTCACACTTCTCAGAAAAGACGAAAACAGAACTGGAAGGAGGTCTGATCTCATCAGGATTTTGTTATTTTTAACTCTATCACAGTATTAGATACTACTGTATTATGAAACACTAAGTTTTAAAAGCTCTGCGACAGTCTTCACATAACTATGTACACTTCATTGTGTGCTGTATCTTTGCTGCAGTAGCAGTGTCACTCTGTGTTACATAACAATACAGTCTAGAATAATGGGCCCTGATCTTTGACTAGCATGCAGATGTCATGAAAACCAGCAATTCAAAGGGTGGATGCAAGTATTCCACTTCGGATTCTCACAGAACCGAAATATTAAGTAGACACGAGCTGAAGTCTAAACTCTGGTCTCAGGGCATTAACACTCCTTGGTCTTGCAAGGTCTTGGATCAAACTCAGTGCTCAAATTCAGATTGCATATAAATATCATTCACTTCCTTGTTAAAAGAAATCAAATGAAACACTGAAACAAAACACCTCCAGAATTCTGCATGGTTGAATTCTCATTTCCAACAAAACACAGTAACTTTACAAGAAGTTTCACTTGAGCAAGGCTGAGCTTTAAAAAAGAGAAACAAAATGCTTATTAAGAAAAATAACCCAGCCACAAACTTACAGAGATATACACATGCTTAAAAAAAACAAAACAATAAAAAATTCTCAACACCAAAGCAAAGACCAAACCAATAAAAGATCCAAAACTAAGCGGAAGAGCTTTATTACTTCTGCAGTGCTCCATGCGTGGCTCTAGCACTGTGCCTGACAAAGGGGGGCTTGCTGATTTTATGATGCATACCAAATGAGAGCGTATAGCCCAGGGCACTCATAAGTATATGCCTTGCCATGAAAATTCTGCATCTTAATATTGCCAAGATTTCGCTCTGGGGTTTCATGCAAAATTAGTTTTTAAGGGCAGTTTAGTAACTTATTGAGATCATCAAGAAGTATTACTTTGTTTTGAGGTGTGAGAATAGCCACAGGCAAGAGTAATTCATTTTAGAACAACTTACTTAGCAGCCATATGCTTGGTTTTCAACCTAAACTTTAATCGGATTTTAACATTAATTTGCACCAACATCAGTTACAGTCTTTCTGCTTTCACATTTAATTTTACCATTTTAATTCATTGATAAGCAGGCTCTCCTTTCTTATGGTTTATTGCTCTGCTGTTGCTTTTTAAAATTGCATGCCTCATGTAAGGAGGTTAACTTTACTTCTGAAAATGAGACATCAAATTCCATTTGAATAATTTCTCAATGCATTTTCTGAATGTCTTATAAGCAGTGAGCTTTAAGTCCCTAGTCAAGCTGCTTAAGGAGAAAAGTGATGGAAGCTCATCATCACAAAGGCTCAGGGATTTCACTACGTAATGTTACTAACATGGAAATTAAATGAGTCAGTTAAACCACCATCTGGGCACCATTTATAACACCATCATTTGAGGGCCAAAGAGAGAAAAAACAATTATTTCCATATCCTGATGGGCTGTCTTGGGCAAAAGCTCTTACAAGGGGAAGAAAAATAATATTCCAACAAGGTTCTCCACCTATCACCAAGTTGGGAAAAGAGCGACAGTATGATCCTGACAAGGTTTCAGGTCCAAAACTAGTTTGGTATGTCCATCTAATCTGGGGACTCTCCAAAGTCTGTACTTATACCTGTACATGGAATGGTTAGCTAAAGGCAGGAAACCCACCAAGTTTCTGTTAACTGAAAATATGGCTCTGAATATTACAATTCTGTTATATTGTTATATTATAATGATGTTTTGGTCAAGTCACTTTATTTTATGCACTTGTCTTCATAAATATTAAAATATTTTTTTAATTAACATTAAATCCTTCCCAAGCAGCTGTAACTCATCAAATTAGCAGAATATCTGATCCTATGTAGCATATACGTACAAACAACAGGAGTTGTGAAATGAAACAGAAAATCCTGGAAAAATACTCCTTAGGATGCAATATCCAGTATGAACCAAAGTAAGGAACCTGATATGGAAGCCAGTAGGTAGAAATAGAGCTGATAAAGCAATAAGTTTGTAGTTGCAGGATCAAAGTCTTAATTTGTACAAGCCCTGGTCAATAAATATTGCTACAAGCAGTATATGATCTTCAGTTCCTCACTGAAGACCTATGTATCTTATGGAAACAACAGAGCTATAACTTAGGTGCTAATAGGTTTAGATAAAACTAAGAACCGATTCCATATTTGACACCAAACTGCAACTGTTTCAATTTTCTTTTTTCCCTTCTCACACAGATAGAAATGGGAATAGAAGCAATAAAGTTGAGAGGAAAAAGTCAAATTATTTCTTCACCTGGCTTGGAACAAGAAAATATTTGGCCCTGTAGTTCTAAAACCCTTCTTGGTAGTACCAGAAAATGTTACAGAAGCAATGGCTGCAACTGTAGCATGGGATGTCCAGTTTGTACACAAGGAAATATTTTTCACTGGGCAGGCAGTATAGCCTTGGACCAAGTAATCCAAAGAGGCTCTGAGATCTTTGTTCATGGAGGTTTTCAAGATCCAGCTAGCCAAAGCCATCATTGTCAATCCTGTGCTGGCAATAGATGGCTCTGCTAAGACTCAGAGACTGTTTCAGACCTTCAGAAGTCACCTCAAATAGCTCTGCTATGACTGGGAGACTGTTTCAGACATTCAGAAGTCACTTCCCACCAATGTTTCTATGATTCTAAATAATACTAGGCACCTTGCATGCATTTCTAGCACAGTTTCACAAAGTTAACAGAATCCTGACTATATAGCCAAAGACTGGAAACACTCAAGATTTCAGATGCTACTCAAACTGAAACCCAGCTCACCTATAACTAATCACCTGTCACTGATCTTCAGGAGCTTGGTTATTTCTGTTTAATGATACAATTTTGTGATATTAGCTAAAAAAAAAAAAAAAAAAGACAAACTCCAAAAAAGCTAAGATTCTATATTACAGGTCATCTGTTAAAGCAATATTGGCATCTTCATTTATGTTAAGAGTAAAATCACTTTTTTGCAAGGAAAGAGGGAGATGAGAGAGTGGGGAAGCACAGCACTTGATAGCTTGGCATGTAAGGATACAGAAGGCTTGCACTCAGATCTAGTCTCTCTACCTGATAGACTCATTGTCCTGGTCCACTATGAAACTATACAGTCAGTCTTTCTCTGATTCAATATCTAATTAACTAATGAAAGACAGCAGCATTCTTACAAGAGCTGAGGTTAATGTGTTGATCTCTCCACTTAAACAGCCCAGAGGTATATTAAAGGGAGATAAAAGCACCCATGTCAAGGGACACTTGTTTGCTCATTTCCTCCAGCCTTCAAAAATCATGAGATCCTTTGGCTAGGGTACTCCTCTCAGAAAGAATCACTGCTTCAACACTGATGGGAATAATTTACTACTGTGACATGAACTCCTTGGATATGTTCTAAAACTGCAAGTGGTCAACAAACCATCTTTTCAGTTTATTGCTCTAATTCTGCCCTGAAAATTCAATTTAAAGAGAGTGATTTGTAGAAATCATAGAACATGAGTAAAATATTTTATCTTCTTATTACTGACAGGTCTTGGAGTGATCATAATTCTTCTCGCTACGATGGTAACCTCAATTACTGGGTTGTCAACTTCTGCAATAGCAACTAATGGGTTTATCCGTGGAGGTAAAAATCTTAGGGTTACTAATGCTTTCAAGCTCAAAAAGGTCTTTATGTATTATTTTCATATAAGGCAAACCAGAAGGATGCTAAACCAAATGGCACAACTAAAGGAACCAGAAGGTAACAATTCTAGCCACCTCAAATCACAGTTTACGGCATGTCTGAGTTGTCACTTTTAATAACCCCAGATTTCAGTTCAGTCTGTGAAGTACATTTCAGATGTTCCTGCCTACTGCTGAGTGAGAGATGGCTTCCGGCTTTTCAAGTCCTTTTCCTACCTTTCAGCAGGTCTTCCTTATTCAGAGCATTTCAGGTTGGACATCCTTGGACAAACTGAGCCTGAGGCATCGTTTCCTCTCATTTTAAAGACTGATGCAGATCAGCGGATATCTTCAATTTTATGCTTTCTTTATAAAACTCCTTTTGTTTCAGCCATTCCTTGGAAGACGAGTAAATAATTTTGCTGGGAAAGTGCATGTCAGGTATTTTATGAAACAAAGTTTTAGTGCATTTCAGATCCTTAAAGTTATAACTGGTCTGCTCTAGTCTGTCTGGGAAATGACAAGTTCTTACTACATCGTTTAAGGAGAACAGGTATTTGAATATACTTGAATACACTTTCTTTTTCGGATCTTTCAGGTCTTGGAATCATAGTTATTGGTCTGAGTGTAGTAGTAACAACATTAACATGTATCTCCATGTCTGCCATTTGCACTAATGGAGTAGTAAGAGGAGGTAAGTAATATGACCTCATGAAAAATAAAAAAAAAATCTGCAGATTTGGATTGGGAAAAGAAAAAAGAAATTGAGATAACTGCTATAAGCAAAGCAATAATAAATAAATAAGGTCCTTTCCAACCCAAACTATTCTATGATTCTATGATTCTAAATATCTTTGGAGTGATATCTTTCAATGGTTTAGCAGTAAATTAAAATGTATATAATCTTAAATACTTCCTGATAATAAAGTATCAGTGAGATAAAATGAAATAATGAAACCACAAATATGCTCCATTTATGGTGCTATGCAAAAAGATTCACTGCATCACTATGCAGGAGCTTTAACAATGTGCCACAGAATATGATCTTTCATGCTAACACTGGGATATACCCAAGTAAGTTAGAATCCATCTAAAAGTAAGGTTCTTTCTGCTGTCTTAATACATTATGTATCATGAAAAATTACTTGAAGGTCTGGTTTCACATAATAATAAAAGATTTTTGCAATAGAAAGGCATATAGAAAGGTCTGGAGGCAGAACCAGTACTAAGCAAATTCCTTTTATTAATCAGTGTTCCCTATTACTATAGGGCAAATAATAGTTATGTTTGTTAGGCTAAAAGCAGAGATTGCTGAGGTGTTATTTGTGTGAGAAAAATGAGCAGAACCTTAACATTCAGTTGTGCTGAAATAGCAATCATTTCTGTCTGTAGGTGGAGCATACTATTTGATCTCCAGAAGTCTAGGCCCAGAGTTTGGTGGATCTATAGGACTTATCTTTGCATTTGCGAATGCAGTGGCAGTTGCTATGTATGTAGTTGGATTTGCTGAAACTGTTGTAGAACTTCTTAAGGTAAATGTAAATGTTTCATGTATATGACTAAATTGGGGGGATTGCTTTGTGGAGGATTTTTTGTTGCTTGAGATTTTTTGGGTTTTGGAGGGCTTGGGGTTGAGTTTTTTTGAGGGGGCTTTATTTCTCTGCCCATGGCAGGGGGTTTGGAACTAGATGATCTTAAGGTCCTTTCCAACCCTAACTATTCTATGATTCTATGAGTCTATGATTTCTAGGGTTTTGCTTGTTTGCTTGATTTATACAATAGATTTAAGTGGTGATACTTTTTAGCTGAGGCTTGAGGGACATGTTTAGCAAGGAAAAAGCTAGTCTGTCTAAACATGCCATAGAGTGCTTCTCCATTACTTCTACCTTACGAATATATTTCACACATTTCTCAACAAGAACCTCAAAAACAGAAAAGGAACAGACACCTAATTAGGCAGCCAAATAATCCCAGCTGTAAAGAGCCAGTGAGAACACAAAATTCAAACACTTGGTTTCACAGATCTCAGAAACTTTGACAGCTCACTTTCTATTTCACCTTATTACCTGATCCTACCAGTAGGGCAGAGAAAGACTGGTTCTAATAACATTTATTACTGCTTTCAGGAGAGTGATACACTGATGGTAGATGAGTCCAATGACATCCGAATTATAGGTACCATAACTGTTGTCTGTCTTCTCGGCATCTCTGTTGCTGGCATGGAATGGGAAGCAAAGGTAAACCTTTAAAAGTACATAAAAGCAAGCAGCATATTAGAATACTGTAAAGAATTTGTGCATGAGGAATGGTATACAACAGGTAGAGTTTTCAAAAGCACTGTTTCAGTTTATGCTTAATCTTTCCAGAAGCAATAGTAGTTTAATTACTGCTTTCAATTAAAACACAATTACTCCATGCTCTTCCCTGTACATACATTTAGAAGGGAAGAGAAAGTCTATGCTCTGCTGACAGCTTGATTATACTGATTTTTATAATTCATGGCAACATTTAGTGTCTTAGGTAAGTGCCTCTTTTGTCCTTATTTTTGATGCAGCTTGACAGAATAAACAGTAGTAAAAACAATATATGGTTTTATCACTGTACGCACTCAACTGTACTCACCCTACTCAGCAGAAGAGTGCTATTTGGTACCCATTCCTTAACCACTAATGATTTCTGTCATTCCTTTACCTGTAAAAAGAAAAGTTCAAAATGGAAATACTTTAGAGTGTGAAATACAGCTATCAAAATCAGGTCCAGAATAGCACACTTATTTAAATTCTGCTGTGATGAAGACTAGAACTACTTGTAAAAGAGATCAGAAAAATAATTAGATATTATAATCCTTGAAGTGACAACCCACTGCAACCAAATTTTATAACAATATAAAAATGTCTTACACGTGATAGCAATGCATTAGCTGCTTTATTTTGCCTTTTCTTGTAAGGAAACTAACATAGAATTAAATTATAACTTTATTTCATAGAGTTATATAGCCCCCTAGTAAAATCTGCTGTTTTCATTAGCTGATTCAGCTGTCTTGATTCCTGGTATTTTAAAAAACTAAAGAAATTAGTAATCTGTCATAGGGAACACATGCAGATAACTTTCTGTAAAGCCATCTCCATAGTCAATGCAAATTAAAATAATAAGGAACATGGTTTTGTTTCTATTAATAGGCTCAAGTTATTCTTCTAATTGTGCTCCTTGTTGCCATTGCAAACTTCTTTATTGGCACAATCATTCCTACCAGCAATGAAAAGAAGGCAAGAGGCTTTTTCAATTACCAAGGCAAGTAACCTCACTGCCTATCATAAAATAGTACGTCTGCATTCTTTTTGGCTTCATACCAAGTTAAGAATTCCACTGAAAAAGATGACAAGATCAGCATCTTCTACCTGAGTTTAAGTAAACTTGCAAACCAAGGGACTTTATTTCATATTTAATTTTGAGTCTGTCTCTCTGCTGCTGAAGCTGACAGCACAGTTAGCTGCAGCTTGAGTCACTTACATATCAGCAGAGCACCGACAAACCTTTACACAGAGCTAAGTGCAAGTGATGTAGTGACACTCCTGTCACTTCAATACAGATCCGTAGCTCTGAGATGCAGACAAGCACATCCTACTGGGGACCAGACTAAGGAAATCAAATTCACTTGGCTTATGATAAGAGACAGTTTCAAACCCAGTCGTCCAGACATGAAAGACTAGCTTATCCACCTCCTTTGTTAAGGAACTTTGGAATCAAATCATGGTGGTATGTTTCATTTTCACCTATATTTGCAGCATCAATATTTGCAGAAAACTTTGGACCAGGTTTCAGAAGTGGAGAAGGATTTTTCTCGGTGTTTGCCATCTTTTTCCCAGCTGCCACTGGCATTCTTGCAGGAGCCAATATCTCAGGAGATCTGAAAGTATGTATTTCATTATCTCCATAATACTAGCCGTAGGCTGAAAAAAGAACAAGAAAACAAATTATGAATCAACATTGTATTCAGTTTTAAATCATGTCATATTCTGGGAAGCAAAACTCTCCCTTTAAAGTACCTGTTCTATTATTTAAAAAAATTAGTTTACATTTTCTCTCATAATGCCTTATGGCTATTTACAGAAATTACTGCATTTAGATTTGGGTTGCTGTATCATTTAAAAACATGTTTCAATAACCTGTAATAATATATTGTTAATGGTCCATTAGCAGCACACGACATAAGAGAAATTACATATTTATCTCTTGGCACTCTTTCGCAAAATATCCTATAGCATCATCCAAAAAAGCATACCTGTAAAGCCCACATTTGTACTCACAAGAATCAGCAGATACTGGCTTTTTCTATTCAGGGTCATAGCAAGGGCAGAGCAAACAGAGCATGTAATGAAAGCAAGTATGTCCCAATCCCATGCCACTACTGCTGCTCAAAGGAAAAGCTGCTGATTTGCAGATGTGACAAAAGAAAGGAATCAAAGAGGAAGGGAAAGGAGGTCCAAAGGTGCCCAGTTCTCTTGCTGTGGCCATTCTGCCAGGTCCCCACTCTCTTCTTGCTGTAAAGCAGTGGGAAGATGATATTTCCAGTATCTAAACATACTGCTAAATTAGAGGCAGCAATTTAGTTTTACCTTTGAGTGCCCTCTAGTTTTCATGACTTTCCACAGTGTACTTTATGCAAAAAGCATTTGAAGCTAAACATAAAGCTGAAGTAATTCAAAGTTCAGTAAAACACTGGGTAAAATATCTCCAGTAAATGTGAGGCAATACTTTGTACTATTATAAGAAATTCAGAAAGGCACCAGGGGTATCCATAACCAAATTTTGCAATCTAATATTAAAAAAAAAAAAAACAACAAAAGCCAAACAAAGACACACACAAAAGAAAAATAAAGTCACCAAAAAGTTGCAGCTTACACCTAGATAACCCTAGCATGTCAAATGAAGTTATTTGGTTTTATCATACAGACCCATTGTCTTGTAGAAGTTGGGGATTCACCCAAAGATCTGTTATTTCTGTAGTGGCACAGTAATCAAGTTCACCAGATCCTACTAAGCCTGACAGTTAGTTCTGTTTCTCTCCTTTGCTTTCAGAGGACTACTTTTGAAATGGAGAAGAGAGAAATATGTAGAAACTGAGCATCTATGAGATTCCATTTTAAATTAAAAAAAAAACAAAAAATTGCACTTCTGCCCAGTGAGACTGATCAGCCTCACACAACCTCCACCCTTTTATCAAACAAAAATAATTCTTTCCCACGTACAGTGCTCTCTGTACCTAGCAAGCTCCTAAACCAGTAGCACTTCCTTCATAAGCTATTTGAGAGAGGCTGAACAGACCAAGGGAAGCAGTTCTTTTGTTGGTTGTCCACAGTCGTTTCAGTCTGGCAATAAGTGGATTTCTATTACTGAGTCCTTCAGGCTGCAGATTCCCCACCGAGCATGTTTATATGCAGTAGACAGATCTAATTAAATTAACCAGCCTCTCCAGAAATCTAAAGACAAGCTAAGAAGTATTTTAAAGTGTAGCATTTACCAATCAAACTTTCTTTAGAATCTGTTGTGAACAGCTATGTAAACGTTTCCATAGCCAC
This sequence comes from Forpus xanthops, assembly GCA_032466535.1. Classification (NCBI taxonomy): domain Eukaryota; kingdom Metazoa; phylum Chordata; class Aves; order Psittaciformes; family Psittacidae; genus Forpus; species Forpus xanthops. The sequence continues at coordinate 50,428 of JASSUY010025313.1, forward strand.
TACACACTCAAGCAGTGGCCTGGTCCAAAGCCTTCTTAGAGACCCAGCTAATCTTCCTAGTGACTTCAGTGGGTTTTGGAGCAGGCCCTAAAGTGCTAACAGCGTATTAAATACGTGTTTAATCATTGATAAAATTTAAAAGTTGTTAAGCTGCAAGAAGTTAAGATTTAATGTTGCAGTGTTTAAGATTGCAGCATGAGACTCCACAAAAACAATGACCTAAGACATGCACATCAGAAGTGTATAAATTAAAGTTACCATGATCTGAGGGTAAAAGGTCTTATGCAGCCAGAGTAAGAGACTTTGCAATTATTTTTCAGCTCAATAAATCCCTACTTATTTGAAAATCATATGAAGTTATCTTCAATTCAGAGTGTGGCAGGAGTCCCTAGCATGCGAATGCAATCAGACCACAGCATTCAGGCTCACAGAGTTTTCTGGATCTCTACTTTGTTTTCAGGATCCTCAAAGTGCGATACCCAAAGGAACAATGCTGGCCATTGTTATTACAACAGTTGCTTACATTGGTGTTGCAATATGTGTAGGTAAGTACAGAATCTCTGCTTCATGTCTTAATTTATACAGTTAAAGTTTAAAAGCCTGGTAAGCAAACGAATGATTAACTTTCCCTGCTTTTTCACCTTATGGATTTATTATTTAGAGTTGTTTTGATTCTACTGTGTGTAAAAACACTAGGGGGTAAGCACCAGAAACAGAAGTTCCTGTCTGGCAGCTGGACTTTTGTATAACTTGTATGATTACTTTTACATTCAGTGCAAAAGATTCAGTGACAAAGACCACTAGCACATAGTATCCATGGACATACTAAAGATTAAAGGAACCTCTGATCAATCTGCTGATCTTTTGTTTCTCATTCACACTGAAAATTCACATGGCTTCTACTTTGCTCTCAGTTCTCTTAAATGAGCACTCATGAGTAACAGGGCAACACATAGTTCGTATGTTATATGTCAAAGACAGAAATCAACTGCCTGTCCTAAAGAAAAGGCACTATATTATTAGGCACTTTACAATGTTAGAATGTGATGTAACAGAATGGACACAGAAGAAAAATGGAGACCTGTACTGAAGCCATGAACTGTGTTGGAGGAACACAATTAAATACTCATTACAAGAGTACAAGAAAAAGTTGGGTTTTTTTTTCCTAGTTTAGTAGTTCAGTAAGAAACAGTGTTGTAAAAGACACTCTTCCTTATGAGCAAATACCTCAATTCCACATGAAAGCCCTGCAGGGAACTCCCTTTTCTGGGAGATGAATCTCAAGTCTTCCTGACTTTTGTGGTTCTTGCACTCGAGTCAAGCTGCAGCTCAGGTTATTGAATTATTTAGATCTAAATTTTGACTAGAATTAAAGTTGAAGTAGTCATTCTTCATTTTCTATTATAGATCTGTGTTAATGCATTGTTCTGTTCTCACAGGCAATAGCTGTATTTCAACTTCAAAACTATCCATTTTTCAGTGTAATAGTTTGATGGTTTTTGTTTCTGTTTGCATATTGGTTTGCTAAACAGGTAATGATTACTTTGGGACTCAATAGCAACATTTTTGTCACATCAGAAGATACCATATAAATTTATGTTTTGGCCACAAAAGATGTTAACACTCTAAGTTAACGCCATATGATTCTTCCAGTGGTAAGCAGAAAAAGACCACATAAATATTAATAAAACCAAAAACTATATAGTTAATTCCTCCTGTTTAAAGTTTTTCTAACCATTCTGATAACAGTAGGGCTATGACAATTTGAACAGCTGAGGATCTGGGTCTCTAAAGCAACTGTGTGCCCTTGTTAAACAAAGAAGTGTATGCGTGTATCTAAGGCCCTCACTGACCTCTTTCCTCTGAATACTGGCACTTGTAAAAGTGGTCACAGGCAGACAATATACTTCTGAGTCAGTTAATTTATTATTGATCTTTGCCTGGTTCTCTAGTCTCAGAAATCTCCTAGTTCTTGTTAGTCAACTGCCTGTTTATTTTGAAAGTAACAGAAGTAAGTATTTGCTTACAGATAAATTGAGAAATTAGGCCACACTAGAGGAAGTAATCTCTACCCAACATTAAATGTTGGTCTTTGGGATGAGACTATGGCAGCAGCTGTACAAAATGTGTGCAGACTACAGTCAAAATGTGTCAAGTACATTCACCTGATGTCTCAAGGAAGGAAAATAATAATATATCATTGTTTCCATAGGTGCCTGCGTTGTACGAGATGCAACTGGGAGCATCAATGATACGGTTGTACTTGGAATGAGCTGCAATGGATCATCTGCCTGTGGCTTAGGCTATGATTTTTCCAGATGTGCAAGTCAGCCATGTGATTATGGGCTGATGAATAATTTTCAGGTTTTAAGGAGATAATACATATATATTCATGTATTGCTTATGATTATAAATACAAACATGCAAAACCATTGTTTACTGACAACTAAGTGCAACAGGACATCTACTTCTGCCTAAAAAACGTAAATTATCTGCAGGAATAATCACAGGAAAAAGTTCCCTGCATTCCACATTACCTTCATACTGCCCATCACTAGACTTACCAGCACTGTGGCAAAACCTTTACCTTCTCTTTCAACAAGTACCACCCTACAGTGTATGTTGTAACATCTTCAAACTCAAAATCTAGACTTAACAGAGACCTCAGAGATCCTATAAGATGAGCAACTCATCTCACTGCTTTTACACATGGATGTGATTTTACCTCAGGGGTGCCGTGGTCAGTTAAAGGTTTGTGCCACAGTACAAAAAATAGAGCTCTGACTTCCTCAAAAAATAAAGTATCCAAAAATAGTTGAGTGAAAAATCAAGTGAGGAGTAAAGAGGTCTTTCTCCTAGGCCAGAGACAGACTATCTGCCATTTTTATTCTTCAAAATAAAGCTTAGGCAAAGCATCAAATTAAAGCAGTTCTTCTGCATCCTGACAACCCCAGCTGTCTGTTCAGCCCCTGTGCTTCAGGGCCTGCGAGAGGAGCTCACCACCCACCTGCACTTGCTTTTCAAGTAGTCATTTGTAGTGTTTAAAGCCATTTGCTTTTTTCCCAGCTGGCTCTGCTAAATGACAGGGCCGGGTAACCACCTTAAAAGGGATATGCTGCCCCTGTCATAGACTGCTTTTCCTTCCTTTCTTTATCACTTGTCGGGCCCACTCCCACCTCAGTTCAGCTGCCTAGGCCCAGAGTGACCCTTAAAATAGGTGACCTCCCTACAGCCAAACAGTTTTAACATTGTGCATTTATCTTTGCCAGACTAAAGCCAGAAAACAAATATGTCTTCATCTGACATATCTGCAGGATTAACTGGTTTCTTTCCTGGAGTACTTCCTACACACCAAAAATCATCTGGCAATCACATCTGTCCACTTCATCTTTTAGCTTTCTTGTCTGGTGTTTCTCAACAACTCTTTTGCTTCAGTAGTTGCAGAGGCCAGTGCAGCCCCTCTGGGAGGGCTGAGGGAGGCCTGATGGCAGCCGCCATTACTGTATCCAGCACTACTGCTAAGCCAATACATTCAGTCATTTTCTCCCTTTTTTAGCCATGTTAAATAATCAAGAAAAAAAAACACCAAACCAAAGCAAGAGCCTCCAACCACATTTTATACTTTGGTGCTTTTTCCTGTCATTTCCATTTACACTTCTTGCTACAAGCTGACTATGTACCCATCAACTAGAGGCTGCTATTTACAGCAACCAGTTAGTAAAGGAGGTGAGAAAATCTCAGACAGTATTCATCTGCCCCAGCAGACAGCTGTATACTTGTACAAAAATTTGGCTATGCCTCCATTGCTTTTTACTAAAACAGGAATAATAGTATTTCCCTACTTCACAGCTGATTTGTAGTATATTGAATTTAGAACTGTGAAAAGCAGAGACATGTAGAAACTGAGTACTTAAATGGTTCTGTGATCAAAAGGTGCATCCAAATGCAAGCCTGACTATTATCTTCTCTTTTTTTTGCTTAAAGGTGATGAGCATGGTGTCTGGTTTTGGTCCTCTCATCACAGCAGGCATCTTTTCTGCTACTCTGTCATCAGCTCTAGCATCTCTTGTCAGTGCACCCAAAGTTTTCCAGGTAAATTAAATTTTCTATTTAATTTTACTCTGTTTTACTTCAAATACATACAATTTAGTTGAAGTCTATGTGTCAAATGTAATAAATGTTTAAACAACACTGACAGACTTGGGAGGAAGAGGCAGGGAAAACGGTATGTAGAATGTTCTTCTACAGAAATAGGCAATTCTTATCACTCCCATACGGTGATAATGTTCCTTTGGTCAGAGCTCAGCTGTGCTACAGGATATATGTGTGCTTGTTATGGATAGTTGCAAGGATACTTTCAGGACCACTTCTATCTTCTTAAAGAAAACCATCCTGTAAGCACAGGAGTGCCAGCAATATGCAGGAGCCCTCAAGCCCATAAAATTCAAATGCTGGCAGATATGCTCAAATAGGCTGTCCAGAAGCTGTGTGGGTAGCAACAATGTGGACAGAATGGGAACAGAGGGCATGGAACAGAAAGATAACTTCACAATTTACAAACCACTGATATGTGCTTCAGTTTCTCCCAGTTTATATTCTATTTAGCTATTCAGTTGATCTTTTCTTTAAAGCATTGAATAAATATGGAGCGGCTGTGATTCTGTTTTCCCACTATATAATAATATAGCAGGATATCACCTTATTTGAATGTTTACATGCCATAGTTGTAGATGTACTTGAAGCATTAAGATAGTCTTAATTTTTGTTCAGCAAAAGCTTAGCAAACTGTCACTCTCAGAGAGCAAACAACTTCTGATGCAAGAAAGCACTGTCTAACAGAATTAAGTTCTGGTTTGTCTACCAGGCTCTTTGCAAGGACAACGTCTACACAGGGCTCCACTTCTTTGCCAAAGGATATGGAAAAAACAATGAGCCCATCAGAGGATATGTTCTCACTTTCGCGATCGCTATGGCGTTCATTTTGATTGGTCTGTATATCGCTACACAACCACTATGATCTCATGTTCTGAAATGGTATGCACTGGTAATTTAATTATTAGCTATGGCTGGAAAAATTTCCAGTCAGGTAAGCTCTGACATAAGCCCAAGCACACTCAAATCCTTGGTAGCAATGGCATTATTCTTCCACAGGACAAAAAAAAAAAAACACCCAAAAAGCAGGAGGTCTGGTAGCATCCCTAGTAATGCCACCACAGCCTCATTTTCAAAGGTGCAGAATAGGTGCAATTCCTGTTCACTTGCTGGAAGAGGGCAGTGCTTTGAACTGTATCACATAAGGCAAAGTCACCAATTTTGATAATAGTATTGCAGTTTGTATTGAACAAAGCTCTAAGGCAATTCTGAGCTAATTAGGAAGCCTACTCTGCCAAGCCATCCTCACATTCAGCCCCAAAGCAAATCCCAGTTTGCCAGCAGTGGTAGCAGAAAATCCCAGCTATCATATTTAGGAGATTTTTAAGATTAGATTTTCCAAGATGTGAAATGCAAACTGTGTGCCACTAAGCAAATGGGAAGTTTAGTATAGAAAATTCAGATTACCATTTCAAAGGCAAAACAGTAAGTTTTAACTCTATGTCTTTTGTAAAATGTATCTGTCCTCTCAATTAAAAATGAATTAGATCTGAAATTTACACCAACTGTACATCATTAAGAGCCAGTCTGTAGAATTGGGAAATTCAATGTGGTAGAATTCATTACCACAGGAGAATACCCAACCTATTCCTGGAAGACAAATTTCGACAGTGCCCAAAAATCTGACAGATTTAATACACCATCAGGAAAAAGCTATCCACACTCTAGGAAACTGATGCCTATGTCTGACTGGTGTCTGTCTGTCTTGCAGCTGAACTGAATACCATTGCTCCCATCATCTCCAATTTCTTCCTGGCTTCATATGCTTTGATTAATTTCTCCTGCTTTCACGCTTCATACGCAAAATCTCCAGGTGAGTCTGCATTCACCAGTGATTTAGACATCAGCTTCATAGCCTGATCTCTGCAAGGTTTTGAATGTGTGTCAGAGAAAGCTGCAGTCCCTGTAAAATACCTAAGCTATATGATTTGAGGTTTTACGGCTCTCATAGAATATGATGAGATTTTATTTATGTCCAAAAGATAAAAAATAACGGCTCTAGTCCTTACATTCCTTACAGTTGTACAGGATAAAAAAGACTTTGGTGGATGCCACTGCAGCAGCAAAGTTCCTCCTCAGGATGTTTTTACCTCCCCACTATCACACAACGTGGGTGGATAAACACCTACGCCAACTCTAGCCACATAAAGAAAGCAAGGTATAGTGGGGACCTGTTATGCCCTTCTCCAAATCTACAGTGAAATTTACAGGAAGGTTCACAAGAACAGTAATCGCATTAGAAGTGAGACTGTCTGAAACATGTAGAACAAGACCAGGTCCACCAAAAAGAATCAGCAGAGCTCCACATTTGCTAGTAACACAATTGTAAGGGGAGGTGCAATGAGGTCCTGTTCAAGGCTAGCACATTTGCACAGCAAAGGATCGTACTGGCTTTCAGGCTTGTGTATTACCACAGCAGAATAATTCTCATCATCTTCATGAATGAAGGGGTGACACCTTAAGGACTAAAGTCAATCATCTGAGCAACACTGGTCTTAGCACACAGGAAAGACAATTTCCTGCCATTGTGAATCAATTACTCAAATCAGCGAGCGAGGAATACATTTTTGATTTCCAGCGTGAAGAAACTGCAGTAGTGACATTAACACCTCCAACAACTCCCTTCCTATAGATCTGCACGGTGCCATTTGTTCACAGGGCAGAAAAGCTGAGCACTTCTACTAATTACCTGCACAGCTGAACACATGCAGATTTGCTCCAGACAGACTTGGAGCTGAGTAAAAATTACTGCTGTAGACTTCATCTGCGTGCATCTGACTCTACTCTGCCACTACTTAACATTTCAGACAAAACTGCAGCCATTTTTCTTTTCTCATTTCCTCCAGTTATTTTCTGCCAATTCACAGTGATAGATTATCATAATTGCAAGGCTGCAGGACAGCAAATTTCTTCACAGCAGGGCCCTGCCATTCCCTCATTACAAAGATGATCCAAGACAGGGTTGCTCAGCCTCTTCTTGTCTCTTCTGTGTTTTTTCCCTTCTCCAAAGAGTCTGCTCTGTAGAACACCTGGCAGAGGCCTGTAACCCATGGCGGCTCACTGCTTGCCTCATCATTTTAATTGCTAGCAGGGGATGGATTCAGTACTGCAGCTGAAGAGCAGCAGGAATAATGTGTTTTTAAAGTCAACTGCAAATGATTTTATTTTTCTGCAGTGAGGCCAGGCAATTTCCAAGTTTAAGGCAGGTGCATTTACAGTATTGGGATAAAACTCTCTTCTCAGCAAGTGCTAACGCCCATTAAGAAGTTTTATGTATATGCATCAAAAGGACACAGTAGCCAACTACCTGGAGTTACAGGAAAATCTATTTTCTGGTCTGAACCAGTGAGCTTTAATTTGGAAAAAAAAAAAAAAACAAAAAACCAAAAAAAACCAGAATGGCTACTCAAAGCCAGGCTGGACAATGCAGTTGGAAAATGTTTGTAGTAAAAAGCTTGTAAGACACAGTATTTCATACGTATAGAAATCTACATCAGCAAACACCTGAAAGTATCTGTTGATACTCACAGTGCCCAAGAATTTGTACATATCACTCCCACTCCTTCTGACAGAGCCTGAAACAAATTGCAAGTGGGTTTGTATAAGCAAAAGAATCAATGGATCATCATTTGATCTATGTATTTTATGCTCTTCTAATTTCCTCAATTCTCTTTAAACAGGCTGGAGACCTGCATTCAGATATTATAACATGTGGGTGTCACTGTTTGGAGCTCTGCTGTGCTGTGGTGTCATGTTTGTCATCAACTGGTGGGCAGCTCTCATCACTTATGCCATTGAGCTCTTTCTATATATTTATGTAACATACAAGAAACCAGGTAAGGGCACAGATCACTATTGTTTTGTGTATGTGTTATACAGCCAGGCTGAATTTTATAGGAATTAATTCTGCTTACAGAGCAAGACATTACTTTTCCTCTGATACTGTCTTTATATCCCATTAAATCCCACTGTATATAACACAGATTAAGATGACAGTATGGTGAATTTTGCCTGTTTAACAGACACTGAGTATGGTTCAGGGGGTTGTGTAAACATTACAGCACACCAGTTTATTCCAACCATGTCTTCACTACATTTGGGCTTTTACCTGAGCATCACTCATAATATTTTTCCATCTACACACCTGAATTTTGCTGCATTCTTAGCTGACTTATCCGGGACCTCACTCAAAATGCAAACCTGCTGTTTATTATACAACAAAAATGCAAGCTGAACTATTCATGAACTGATCATCCTCCAGCACCTCCTTATAATTCCTCAGTAAATCAAGAATGATGGGCACACTTTACTACTGGAAAAAACTGCTTAGTAGCTCAGCAGATCAAAGGAGCTGTCCTCACAAATCTGTATGGCAATACAACACTAGTACAAGATTAGACAGTGGTTATCCGTATCTAGGACAAGACTAACCCAGGTCCAGTATGTCAGTGCTAACCTTCTGAATTACTTCTACAGTCGAAAAAATAATACAAATAAAAGAGGCAAGTTTCCCAGCAAAAGATGCTTTCAGTGCACCTAGCTTGGGACAGCAGCACCTGGTCTGAGCTTGTGTTGTTCTTTTCTGTGTATAATGCTGCACTATCTGTGCTCTCATACCCACTGGAATGGTCTATGGCTCTCTTGTTGTAAATAGCACCAGCTGTAGGAGAATGCACCTGTGACAAGACAGTTGTCAAAAGCATTTGAGGATAACTACCCTTTCCTACTATATAACCAGTGCCCTTGATGCAAAATAGCAGCTTTAAAGCTTGGTTAAATACGCTAAAGACACTGTACAAAAGCTATCCATCTCCTGCTCTCTAAGAGAGTGACTTTTGCTCAGCACTTATTTAACAACAACTGAAGGGTTCAGAAAAGACTAATATCCCTTATATGATACTCAAACCTCCACTTGCACTAAGTATTAGCTTTTTATCGTAGCATAATGGGACTTGAGTTGCATCCATGTAGATCTCAAAGCACAGAAAGCTGTTTCTTATCTGTCTCCATCCATCAAACTGCACAATAATGAGAAAAAATGTATATGTCGAAATAGTTTTTCAATAACAATTTCAGACCTTAATAGAACAGAGCTAACTTGACCTAGCAGTGTTCATCCTACTAGTTTAATTTGACCTTCCCGAAATCCCACACCAAATAAATGATTTTATACATGGGAAAAGATGCAAAATTACTGGAACAGAGAAGGAAACAGTTTTTAAGCAGAGGAAGAACATTCCCTCCAATTTTTACATAAAGCATAAAATTACTTATTTGCGTGTTTGTTTTTGCATCACAGAAGCAAAGCCCACTCTACTATGAAGCAAAAAAACGATAGCTCTGTATGAAGCACAAGAGAACATACCCTGCTTTGGCTCACATGTAACATGACTGCTGATCTTTTCAATAGAACAAAGGGAAAAGCCCATGGTTTAATATGTATTCTTTATCTTAACTATACGCAGATGTAAATTGGGGCTCCTCTACACAGGCTCTTTACTATGTTAATGCCTTAGACAGCGCTCTGGCATTAACTACAGTGGAAGATCATGTGAAAAACTTCAGGTAAGCTTTCCAGTGAACAGCAGAATGGCTTATTCTGAATAAGTACATCACCCAAGTAAATACAACCTCTTTTTTCCTTCTAACAGACCCCAGTGCATAGCACTAACAGGAGCTCCTATGATCAGGCCTGCTCTGCTAGACATCACACATACTTTCACAAAGAACAATGGGCTGTGCATCTGCTGTGAAGTGTACACGGTAAGGTCAACTCATATAAAACTGAAAATCCAGCACCAGTGGGCGCTGCAGATCTCCATTATACATTCCACTCTCATTCCGCACGCAACATCTTACTGGTGATGATGGGCGGTAGCGCAGACCAGGAAATAGATCTGCATTAAGAATTAATTTTGTCATAAGTCTTGACAAGAAAGCCATCGGCTGATGCAGAGCCTGCTGGCAAATGCCTCATTGAGATGTATTTCAGAGCTCATAGTAGATGGACCAAAAATGGTTTTAAAAAAATTGAAGCATTATAAGGAAAGATTGGTTTGGGTTTTTTTTTAAACGGACACAGCAAGGCTTAAAAACACAACTCAACAAAAGCAACTAAAAAAAAAAAAAACAAAACCAAAACAAACAAACAAACAAACCAGAAAAAAGAAAAAATACAAAACCAACATAAAGAATTCCAGTGCAAGAGTCCAGTTACCCAAGCTCTTATTTTCAGATTTGTCACTGCTTTGCAGCATTGGGGTTTGGAAAGTATAGGATCATAGAATGGTTTGGGTTGGAAGGGACTTTAAAGCTCATACAGTTCCAACCCCCTACCACAGACAGGGACACCTTCCTCTAGATCAGGTTGCTCCAAGCCCTGTCCAACCTGGCCTTGAACACTGTCAGGGATGGGGCACAGCTTCTCTGGGCACCCTGTGCCAGTGTCTCACTATCCTTACAGTAGAGAATTTCTTCATAAGCTAATCTAAATCTGCCTCTTTTAGTTTAAAGCCATCGCCCCTTATCCTATCCCTACAGGCCCTTGTAAAAAGTCCTTCTCCAGATTTCTTGTAGCTGTGTTGAAGGTATTGAAAGGCCACAGTAAGTCTCCCTGGAGCCTTCTCCAGACTGAACAACCGCAGCTCTCTCAGCCTGTGTTCATAGATGAGGCGCTCCCGCTCTCTGATCATATTCATAGCCCTTCTCTGGATTCACTCCAACAAGTCCACATCCTTACCCTGGATGCCCCACAGCTGAACACACTGGATTTTTGTCTCATTAAATTATTCTCATTAATTCACTGGAAGAACCTGGTGACAAAGGCATTTGCATGTTTAATTGAATGGCAACAACCCTTTTCTCTTACTATCAGTAGAAAGGAGTATAACCATGTATATTTAGATATGCTGAGACTTGTTTACACAGTCAAGTCAGGGAATGACCTTATTCACACCAGGATGCTTCATTGTACTTTAGGTATTTTTCTAAGATGTTAAAATCCATAGTAGTCCTTCTTTTTGTCAAAATCACTACATTTAAGTAGCATTAGCAGCCTCAGGACTCTTGAGCAGAATGTGAATTATGGTAGCTGCACAGTTCTTTTCAAAGGGCTGAATCTCTGTGGACCCTTTTTGGAAACGTATTTTTCTGACTCTCTTCATTTGCTCCCATAGCAGACTAGGTAACTCCTTCAAAATCACTGTGTGATGTACAATACAAAGCCTTCTTAATAGTATTTTATTGTATCATGCAGGGACCACGCAAGCTGTGTGTTAAGGAGATGAACAGTGGCATGGCAAAAAAGCAGGCTTGGCTCACAAAGAACAAAAGAAAAGCCTTTTATACAGCAGTGGCAGCTGACAGCTTCAGAGATGGAGTCAAAAGTCTACTTCAAGTAAGCTTTTTGTTTACAGAACACACAGACGAGTGTTACATCAAAGCATCCCTTCATGTAAAGCATTACTGTTTACTTGTTAAGAAGCCCTGTGTGTATGCGAATAATGTTATAAACAGAAAGGGCATTCTGCGGTACATGTATATTATACTACAGTTTATTTCATAAAGATGTCTCATTCTAGGCTATGGAAGTATGAGACAAGGCAGACTGATTCTCTCCTAAATGAACAAAACGCTATTATAAAAAAAAAATAAAAGAGAGGCAGCTACAGGGCAACATTTGAATGTCTATGCAGCCAACACTTGATACACTTCAAATCAAGTCTATTGTTTGGTATTATGCAGCATATTAAATGTCTGAGAATATTTTTGCATTAATTGAAGACTGAAAATATGTAATACACTTTTTCTGCAAAACAGAAAAAAGGCCATCTAAATAAAAGACTCTGAAATATTTTTTTATTACTCTAAGAACAGCAGATCATTTCCAACAGTCCATTTAAAAAGGCCTTAATGAAGGCAAAGAGGCACTGTTTTCATATTTCCCATCTCCCTCTCTCACATATATGAATATTTAAATATACAGGTACTGAGGCAAAACGTAGAGAAAATTCCCATCCTTTGCACAAAATACACTGCTGAAAAGACATCAGTGAAAACTGAGACAGTAGGGAATTGACTAAAATACTCTGTGCAAAAGCCACCCACTGGTAGTCTACCAGGGTTCTTAGTACACTTGCTGAATGAACAGTACAATTGAGCAAGATGCAATATTATTAATAAAGATCCCTTTGTTCTACCAAACCCTCACAAGGACACCACTTCTTTGGTTTATACATTCTCTCAGTAGGAGATCCTTCTGATGTTTTTGAGAACTGTTAGTCTGATGACCTCTTCCTTTTCCCTACTACTTGAACACTATTGCTGAAGTGAACTACTGGACCACAGATAATTCCCTTCCAGCAAACAGAGGAAAGCCGCATCATAATTATTGTAACTTAAGGACATCTGCACTGCTCTGCCAACCAATTATTCATTTCAATGTAAACAGTGCAGATGCATCAATGCTACTTAAAAAAAAAAAAAACAAAACCCACCAAGGTTCCAACAGTTTTTACCTATTTCTTTTCGCTAGCAGTACAAATTGGCAAGCTGGTGTATTTGTGAGTCTCCTCCTGAAGGTTCCCAGTATGTTGAGCATTTAGATTTTTGTAAAAATCAGGTTAGCTGAATCTAGATCTGACTACTCTCACTTGTTCAGGTTTTAGCATCCAGGACCAGTTTTGGAAGCAATCTAATGTCTTGACAAACCATTTGTTCTTCCTGATTAGAAACTTTACCTGTAAAACATGCTCAGCTGATTTTGAATAATCTTTTGGAATGAATATAGCAAACAGAACAGCAACACTGCCTAAAAAATGCCCAACATTATATGTTTAAAAGGACATGGCTTCTTCGCATATCTGAAGTGTTTTAAGAGACTCCAGACCCGTTTCATCTATTGAGTATTTCAAATCTGATAAGAGCTTTATGCTATAATGTTAGAATGAGCATACAAACAGCGCTTGAACTCTCTCTTGATTCCAAGTTATTGAACCATTTTAATGAGAGCATGTCAGAAGAAATGCAAATGAACGCTAATTTAGCAAAACTACATTTCTGTCATCTAAAATCATTTATAGTTGGAATGATTTAGAGCTAATCTTTCTGCTTTCTGCATGGGTATGAGCATGAAGGACATTCATGAAATGCAATCTCATTGTAAGTGTCTCCAGAACATTGCTTCAGTTATCTTTTGTCATTACTTTTCATTTACAGTAAAAGCATGTGTGTATACCTTCTCAAGCAGTGTTTTAATATTGGTAGGCCTCAGGGTTGGGTAGAATGAAACCAAATACCTTGGTGATTGGATTTAAGAAGGACTGGAGAAATGCCACTGCTACGCAAGTTGAAAACTATGTGGGTGTTATACAGTAAGTCCCTTTTTTACTCCTCTTAGACTAGATTAATATAGCATTTACATACAGAATTTGATATGTAGAAACAATGTAAGCAAATGCCTACAAATCTGTGTTCACATGTTAGCTCTGTAACAGAGGTTTTTGCCCATAGAAAAGGCTCCTTGGCTCCATACACCTAGCAAGACCTGCTTAACAAACACCTGGCCCTGTCAGAGATGGCGTGGTTTGAAAATGCTATATAAAGAAGCTGCACTGCTGTCAGCAGTGCTTTTGCAGAACTGCATTTTCTCATTTTTAGTCAGCAGGAGCTCAGAGAAAAACAATCCATAATATACATACATTCTCTTAGGGAATAAGAGAACATCATGGAATTCTTTTAAGCCTAGGAGACAGAAGAGCCTTGCTTTGAATCTCATGTGTGCCTAAGGCTCAGCAGGCTCTGTGGGTTGGGATTTAGCTGGGAAACAGTCATTTAGAAACAGGCTTCTCATGGATTCTTCCTCAAAATTCAGCTGTAAAGCTGCATTGAGTGAAAGGATAACTAAACCCAGCCCAGCTTTGTTATGTCCTCTGAGAAAGGAGGAAAAAAAAGTACCCAATGGCAACCTAGATCCTAAAAAGCATTGTCAGAAAGACCCATTTCAGCAATAGCCTACCTGTTCTCATGCCCAGTGATACCCTTCTTTTAAGTAAAGGAAGAAAGTTGATGGTACTTAAGCTTAGACAGTTCTTTCTGCAATTTTACCTACAGCAGCCTAATACATTGCAGTAACTCCTCCCAGGGACTGATCTGCTCAAAGTAGCTTTCCTCACTGACATGCATAATGCTAAAGAATATTTACTCTTCTTTTTCTTCCTTTTCAGTGATGCCTTTGATTTCGAGCTTGGAATGATTATTGTCAGAATTAGCCAAGGATTTGATATATCCCAGGTCCTCCAGGTTCAAGGTATGTGGTGACTCAGCAGCTGAATATCTATGCAGATTACATGCTTAGCAAAAGAAGGAATCTGACCAAAAACTCTTTACAGTCAATGCCTGGTTTCCAGACTAGTTCCTACATCCATAACTTCCATAGTTGCCGCTTCTGCAGTTTCAATCCTGCCTGAAATCCTTGCTGAATCACTGGCAGTGACAGAAGATGGCCAAGCCTCACATATTAAGGGGCTCTGCACACCAGAGAACTCAATTCCCAAAGCATTTCCAGCACAGGCAGAGACAAAAGCAGTAAAATCATGCTGTACCACAGCAACCAGTCACTCTGGCATGCTTCCTTCCTGCTCTTGGCACATCCTCCTCCCTCTGCCTACCCAAGATCTCTGGGAATAGTGGGAATCAGGAAGCTGCACTTTTGGCACCACATCTGTGAAATGCTGAGATCCAGAAAATTCCCACCCAGGCAAAAATTTGGAAACCATAGAAAACATCAGTTCTATTTTAGACCTTTTTATTCATCCTTCCTTAGGTGAGTGGTGCGTATCTGAGAGGGAAAGGGAAAACCTCCCAGCACACCACAGCCAGTCAGGGAGACATGCCATCTGGGTGGGCAAAGACAAGAACATGCAGGGAGGTGCACCTAAATGAAGAGCTTCCAAGAGTGACATACAATGGTGGCCTTCGATTTTCTTTTTCAGGACACAGAGTTATTGCTACTGGTAACTGGCTCCTCAGGTACCCTGGGGAGAGCATGACTCCATAGAAAAAAAAAACAACATCAGAACAATTTTCTAGATTTTCAGTACAATAATTTTCCCACTTCTCAAAAGTTTGCCCACTTGAGCAGACAGATACCGCCTAAACCTGCACATTATTCCTAGCATCCCTTGTCCTCCCCAGCAGATAAATGTTTTGTATTATAAATGAATTAGATAAAATCTGAAGACCAGGAACACTGGCGGGCATAAAAAGACTGGCGACTCTTTGCTGCCGCCTGCTGCAAATCTGCCTCCAGGTTATCCCGTTTCCCAGAGACACAGACCACGCATACCTGCTGGGGAGAACACGCAGAAAGGACGTTACATGCCTTTGCTAATTATAACCAAAACTAACTCCCCATTAAAGAGGACAGATTCCAGGATGAGGCAACTCTTAAAAGCATATCACCTCCTAGAATTAAAAGGTGCCTGAGACTCCTTTAAGAAACAAGTGTAAATGAACGTTCACCCAGCAGACCGGCAGCTTGCTGTGTGTGCAGGGATATGGGGCAAACTACAGGGATTTCAATTAAAAAAATCCAAACTATCCATGTTTGTTTTTTTTTTTTTTCTCTTCCCTGTTGATACCTGAAAGAGATCTGCCTGTCTCTGTGCTTGATTTGACAAGCTGACTTCTCAGAAGACACAGATATCAGAATATCAACTTTGCAAATTAACAAATGTTCTTCAAGCATTAATATGAAATTAATTAGAAAGAATTAGGATTATGGGGGGTGGGACAGTATTCTATTATACTCGTTAGAGCATTCTTTTTAATAGAGAAACTGAAATTTTAAGTTTTGAGTAACCATCATCATGTCTAATAATCAGAAGCACATGGCTGTCATGGATGCTAAAATAAAAGAAATTAGACTGCCAACAGGTAACAGTGCCTAGTTAATGAGGGCTTAGTTGTTTTAAAACACAATGGCTTAAATGAACTCACCTCACTCTTAGTTCATGTGTTACTCAAATAGAAGCTTTCCTTATTAAAAAAAAAAAAAAATTCCTGGATCATATTAATTAATGTCTCACATGCATATAATCCACAGTAACACATGATATCTTTTGCTCAGCAGAAGTCTAATAATGCTGAGATTAAACTGTTATTTTATATTACTGCATTTACAGAATTGGTTAGCTAAATCTTACACTTATGCAGCAAATGCCAAAAAAAAAAAAAAAAACAAAAAACAAAAACCACAACCCTAAATCATTAGAAACATTACAACATAGAAACTGATTGCATCTTCAGGATCTTTACATATTTCCGAGTCTCAAAGTTCAATAGAACTCAATACCTCAGCTTTCTCACTTTAGAAAAACAGCTTTCCTACTGTGTTTTCAAATTCTTGAGGAAAGAAACCAACCAACCAAATCCACAAACACGACTCAATAAATATCATCTCCCATAACAATAAAATAGAGTAATATTGAACTTGATTTGGAAGAGGAAATCTGAGAGCAGCTGAATAGCCCTTCAGTATAACAACACTGCTGTAGGGGGGGGAACCCTAAGGTAGGGCTTCCAGAGATGAATTCAGCTTCCTCCTCCCTATTGCTCTGCAAGGAAAAAAGCATTTTAAAATAGTTTTTCCTCCTAGCAGCTTTATGTTACGTACAAAGTACCACAACAATTACATCACCACAATTATTTCAGTAAGTGATTTAATTTAAAACAGAAAATTATTTGTTAACAGTTCCCTTACTTTTCCCAATACACAGAGGAGTTAGAGAAGCTGGAGCAGGAGAGATTGGCACTGGAAGCTACCATTAAAGAAAATGATTTTGAAGAAGGAAAAAGTGGCATCTGTGGATTCTTCAGGAAAGCCAGGACACTCAATATCTCCAAACATGAAACAAAAAAGGGTAAGTTCCAAAATGACAACTTCTCCCTGACCCTTCAGTGCATCAGTTTGTCACCAATATGAAAACTGGACTTTGACTCCAAGGCAAAAACTCCTGAGCAACATATAAGACCCTGGAACAGGACCTACTCTGCAAACCTGGCTTAGTGGCCACAACAATGTAATGCAGAACAGAGAGTCCTCTGCTGGTGGGACATGGTACCTCATACAAGACTACTGTATTTTCCCCCTCATTTGCCAGATGAGCTTCTCAGCTCAGCTTATGTTAAACTGCATTTGTGTAAAATAGCACAAGGTTATTAAATTTTGAGGAATACAGAACAGTTTGGGGTTTGTTTTGTTGTTTTTTTTTTTTTTTTTATAGTAAGTTTTCAGTTTTTAAATAGAAGCCTTTTTCCCTCCTTTTTAAAGGAAACAGGAACATATGCACAGTATTCAGGGAACAAGCAATCTCACTTTCCTCAACATACACACAAACCCAGTACCCAGCTGAAAAAAAGGTAAAAATAGCATTACTGCTCTATGTCCTAAGCATAATTTCCTAAAAATGCACACATGAAGATGGCAAAAGGACTGAAAGCACATATACGACATGCTGTGAAATAACTAATTAACACATAAATGTATAGGCAATGAAATCAAAATTACATTTCAAATATAGTAAAATGATACAGAATACAGCCAGAATTAATGGTCTCATTTCACAACTGCTGGGCTGCAATGATAATGACCCACCTGAAGCCATGCCTGTATGCAGGTAAGTGTTTTCAGAATTTTCACCTGCAGAGACTATTACATCTGGCTGTGCACGCAGCTCCCACGGGTATCAAGAAGAGCTACAGACTGAAAACATAAAATGTCATCATTCTTTACTTGCAGACTCCAGTTCATTTTGCAGGCTTCAGTAGTATATATTTTTATAATACCACAAGAATGTGCATCCCTGTTTCAGCTACCCTATTTTAGTTCAGAAAGGCATAAAGGAAACACATATTACACACTTTGGCTCTATATATGAGATAGATAATGTTAATAAATATCTCTGCCTCTCCATTTTACTTATACATTCATCCTACCCAGAGTTGTTGCATCTCCTAGCCCAGATGCTAGAACAGTAGAGGAAAACCAGTAACTGCTTCAGAACTATCCTGTCCACACTCTAGAAATACAGGAAACACAAACAAAGTATTTTCAGAACCTAGCAGATCAGAGTAAAACCTCTAAGGAAGCCTGTCTGCTCCATTTAAAATATTGCTCTGACACAGTCTCTTTGAAATCATCAAAATGGAAGTAGTAATAAAGCAGCAGTCTTCAAAAGACAGAATGAGAGAAGATATTATTAGCACATAGGCAAGACTGTACCTTCTAAAGCCCACCAAGCAAACAGCAAGAATCAAAGTTTATTTTCAATTAACAACAATCCTCTCAAGCACAGGGATTATATATTATGTATTGCCATGTATATTTATGTTTTCTGCCTTTCAGTCTTAGCTTCACCTGTGCTCTTGCTGTACCCCATTAGCTCCTTCTTCACACTTAATGCGCATTTCAGGGAGCTCTGTATTTTACAGGACAGCTGAGCTTGTAAGTAATGCAAAATAATGCCATTTCCTTCTAAAATCTCTCAGATATTTCCCAATTGTTTTTTAAGGCCCCCATGAACTTTGGGTTAACTAAAAAGATCCAGAAAACAAATAATCAGGTAACCCTTCTCAAGTTGTTACAGTCTAGTGAGAATGTATTACACAAGCTTTGGTTTCTCTGTGTGCTGGTGTATTGGAAGTTCACAGTATTTGCACTGTAATTTTTTTTCAGATGTAAAGTACAGACATTCCCAAAACCATCTCATTTTCCTAAAGCTTTCTCTCCATGTGGCTCCCTAAAGCTACTTGTTGCCTCACTTGTCAGAAATCCTTCCATGTATTTTCTTTCTCATTACAGACAGCACCATTAACACAATACAGTCAATGCATGTGGGTGAATTCAATCAGAAGCTGCTAGAAGCCAGCACTCAATTTAAAAAGAAGCAAGGAAAAGGTTCAATTGACATTTGGTGGCTGTTCGATGATGGAGGTAAGGAACTGGAATAAGAATTGCAGGGAAGAGATTTTTGTTATCAAATACAAAAAAAGACTTGGCAACTTGCACAGAACTGTTCAAAGATGATGCAGTCAATATTCTTAAATGTTTTATGAATAACCTATGTCCAACACTGTCAAAGTGAAGGATGGATTTTTTACCACACAATGCACTAATATGATCTTCCTGCAATTTCCTATGTACTTCCAGGTCTAACAATCCTAATTCCTTACATTCTAACTATAAGGAAGAAGTGGAGAAATTGCAAACTACGGATCTTCACTGGAGGAAAAGTCAATAGGATTGAAGAAGAAAAACTAGTGTAAATATATCTTACCATTTAAAGAGTTTAAATTGATGATGAATATAATGCATATACAGCAGGAAGCTGGGAATTTCTCAGCACGACTGGTTTGTTGTACTGTGCACAGCATGAAAAAGTTATGTACTTGATAGAAAGGTGCTGAGCTTATGGCACAGCCCTCAAGGCTCAGTGTAAATGGTAATTACCAAAGGAAACTCACATCCAGAAATTTTTCCTATTAATAGCTCATATTCCCTTCTCTAGAGCAGTGGTCTGAACTCTGTAATGAGAAATAATTAGTTTTATGGGATTTACATGAGATTGTCCAGTTAATAATAAGTGAAATTGCACATGAAGTTTCTCATATGCAAATACCATAGACAGATAGCTCACATAAATGTGATTAACCACGGTAAAATGGAAAGAAGTTAAAGACCAAGTTAATGAACTTTAAGACCAAGTTGATTTGACTTAGCTTTTTAAAGAGAGCCTAGATTTCATCATCATCATTCATATCTAAGCAAATGAAAGGTACTAATATAAACTTATTTTCATCATCACAGTTTGAAATGGAAATCAGTAACTGCTTAATGAAGAGCAGAAGTACCATGTAGTGAGTTAAAAAACAAAATATCCAACCAAAATTTCAGTGGAAAAAAAAGAGCGAGGGTGCAAGGTCAGGAGTTAGAATTTAGCAAGCATCACTATAATTATGACAGTGTCTCAGACAGCTGCCACAGAGGTGCTCCCTTAAGATTTTGCTTTTACCTAAAGCAAACTTTACTCCACTTTCGTTCTGCCAGTTGCAAAGGTTACCCTAAAGTTAACATATTTCTGTAGAAGAGATCCACAAGTGTTTTTACAGGCTGTTCTTATCATTGGGTAAAAAAAGCTTTGCAGTTGCTCAAGCACCTGCAGGGAAGCAGTCTCTGCTCCCTGCCACAGCCTGCCCACACTCAACTGTTCAGGACAGAACTTGCTCCTAGATCTAGGAACTCAAGTCACCAGAGTCTGAGAGACATTAGGAGGTTCTGACATCCAACTAGATTTGTCAAAACATGACAGATCTTCACTGAGGCAGTTATGTCACCTGAATACACTGCTTGTCCTACAAAAGCCAGAGTGAACAGCAGTAAATACAATTGACAAAAACCTTGTTTGTCTCCAAAAACACTGAAGTGTATGCATTTCTACCTAAGTACTAGCTTTCCTCAACAGCATATGCTACTCACCACACACAGAAGCCTTTGAAGAGACAAATCTGGAGGTCAGCTGATTATTCCATTCCATAGGTACATTTGACACAATAACATCCAACTACAGTTTCATCCGCTGTATTTCCAATTCAGAAATTAAATATATCTGGACTCTTGCTAACATGGAATTCCCCAAACATTAAAACCTTTCCATAGAAGTTGAGACTGTTCTTTTTTGATGTTCAAAACAAGGATTGCCCAAGGGACATCAAAATTTGTATAAGCAGTATATTGTTCTTCTATAAAAAACCCAAGTAAATTCTCAGGTCATATAAGCTGACCATGGTTTGCTCATAGGAACTTTCTGACCTTTTCAAATTCCAAAGCTTACATACAAAAGCAAACAAACCAAGCAACCCACAAGAAAAGCCTCTCCCCCAAAGAAAGGAGAGGGGGGAATACGAGTTCCCTATTGTGCTTGAACCAAAGGCAAAACTGACATAACTAAACCCCTCTATCCTCAGCACAAACACATACAAAGCTATAAACTATTCCTCCTACCAGCTGAGGCAGAAAAGCAAACTATTTAGTTTGATGACAATATGTAAAGACAACATGTGAACAGATCAGTACAAATTCATAAATGAAAAAATTTGTTAAGTATTGCACATCAACCTTCCAGACCAAATTTTCACCAGCACTTACCAGTGCTGTACATACTCCATGCACAGAATTCTGATAAGAGAACAAGAGAAACCCCCTGCAAGTGTTGGAGAATTCTGTCCTCTCATATTTTGAGTATTTTTCCTTTATAATTCAAGGCTTTGCAAACACTTGAAGCATCATTTTTTTCCCAAAATGTAAACACTGTTCCCTCTATTTATTTCAATTTTTTGTGATTTTCATCGATTGCCAGTTAAATGAATTATACTACAGCAATCACATCAATCCAGCTCTGTAATTGGAAACTGAAACACTAACGCATTTAAAATAATTTGTCATATACTTACAGATAATGAGACAAATGCATTTGATGTCTTAACTCATTTATGAGTGTTCTTTGATGCAAAACACTCAAAGTTCTCTCTTTTGAGATAAAATGTTCTCCCTTTTGTTTTCAGGATGGCTTCACTTCTAAGCAAATTCAGAATAAAATTTGCTGACATTAATATCATTTGTGATATCAATATAAAGCCCAGCAAAGAGAGGTAAGAAACATTACCCAAACCCATTCTTCAGTATCTGGCCTTTATCAGGAGCATGTTTCTTTTATGTTGAGCATTTGAAAAAAATAAAACAATCCACAAAGAATAATACTGACAATTTATTACAATAATTTTCTAAAGTACTTTGAGCAGGAAAAATAAACAGAACCACAACCCAAAAGGTCAAAACTAGAGGCAGCCTTTTTTTTTATGATTTGATAAGACTTAATTTTCATAGAGACTAATTAAACACCATACTTATGAGCCACAAAATTTAGCAGGCATTTTATTATGGCTTTTCATATCTATTTAGGTTGCAACAGACTTCTCTTCATCATATCATTCAATCAGTCACAGTTCTCTTATAAACTCACCATCTTTGCCAACTTAGCCTTCTGGGTTTTACCAAGAATTAATAAACTTAGTATTTTTCTGGCCAAACATAAGCATGCTTCTCCTTTCCCATAAGGACATTACTATAATGCTCCCCAGCACTGAAATATAATGAAGGTTCAATGTTTTTAAAAATTAACTTATCTACAGAATCAGTGCTGTCAGAGGTTAGGAAGTTGGTAGAACAGAGATCAGGAAGCTCCACCTTCAACTATATTAGCTAAATAAAAAATAAAATCTTTATGCCCTTGTTCTAGAAAACCTATCATTACAGAAATCACCTTTCTTCTGCTTTATGTAAACAAAAGTAGGTGCTAGATACCTAAAGCCACTTTCTAGTGCCCTCCATCTCTCAATTAATGCTTTTAAATATGTAAAGAATTGTGCAGAACACTTCTCTTTTTTCTAGTACTACGCAGTGATTTTACATAAATAAAAGCTACCAAAAAGAGTCTGTATCTGATATTAACAAACATATTTCCTGCATCAGCACTATCTGAATAGAACAAATATCATGCCGCATACTTGCTAGACCGCTGTGTCTCTCTCCCACCTGGCATCCCATTTATTTCACTCAGAATAAGGGGATTATCACTATTTTACATACCAAAACAGATATAATAAGGATGTTGACAAAGTCTCTGGCAACTTAGCAGCAGCAACATTAAATGCTGCATGTCACAACCTTTAACCCATGCCTTGACATCCTGACCATACAGCAAAGTCCAGCCTGTGCCCATCCTCCTGTTTCAATTCACAGGGAGACCTGTCAGCATAAAGTGCAATGGAAATGGATTTACAATAATATAAAAGAAACTCCTTGATGTCTTTGTGGAAGGATATAAACTTTCAACAAAGGGTCAAGAAGGGAAGAACAGAAGGATGATAAGCTTCTCTGGATGATGGCAGTCAAAAGCCTCAAGAAACAAATTGAAATTTAGAGAGAAAAATCTGTGGAGAAGTGTGAAAATTAACACAAATCTCAGCCTCCATATAGCAAAAAACCTACAGCATCTCCTTCAGCCCCTTGCCACAGGAGATAGGGTTTTACTGAAATGGAGAAATAGGCGATATGTATCAGTCAGCTAATGCTAAAACAATAATAAAAGTCCAATATTTATGAGGAAACCCACACTCATTGTTAACATTAGTTCCAATATTCTGCAATTTGGAATTACTGTAGAACTCGTTTCAGTAATTTTGCTACAATTTGAGGAAAATGCAGAAAAATCTCTGTAACTAGAATAGGCCAAATGCAGTGTTTAATTAGCCCCAAACAACCTTTCCATTATCCTCAAATAACCCCAACATACTGAAGTGGCACAGATAAAACTTAGGGCACAATATAGCAAAGAACAGTTAAAAGATTTTGCACATTTTTCTGCTATAATTATTGTCAGTGAGGCCTGCCATATACAATGTCTGAAATAAGTTAGTGAGTTCATACCCTGCAGCAAGGCCTCCTTTGTAATTCCTGTTTCAGCTGGAAATTCTTTGAAGAGATGATTGAACCATATCGCCTCCATGAAAGCTGCAAAGATATACCAACTGCTGAGAAGTTAAAGCGAGAGACTCCATGGAAAATTACAGATGCAGAGCTGGAAGCATTCAAAGAGAAGGTAAAGCCTTGCCTACCTTTTTACATCTTCACCTTTTCTTACACTCCAGATGTTTGAAACAATTAGTAAGAAAACATGAAATACCACATACAGAATTAGAAACATGACATGTACAAACCTGTACTTGATATTTACAAATTGGATTTATATTGTAAACACTGCAGAGGTGTGTTTTGATTGCATTATTCAGCACTCTGTAAGACCCTGGCATGTTTACACAGTATTTTCCAGGCTGATGAGAAGCTCTGCCCACATCACAGCCAGGCAGACAAAAGCCACCTCTGAACCAGAAGCCACACAATACTGTACTAAGCCTGAGCTAATAACATCTGCTAAGAGGTTTATTAAATGGCTCCACTATTCTAGAGCTTGCTTAAAGAGTGCAATTCCAAACATTCACCACTTCTGAACATTTAGAACCGAATACAGACCCTACCACTGCCTCTAGGAATTTTTCCAAAGGCAAGATTTAACATGGATTTTTACCTCAATGGCAAAGTGAAGACTAAACCTGCCCTCAACATAGGAGCTCTCCCGCAGTTCAGAGACACTCTAATGCTGATTTTGGCTGACCTACTGGGTGAATTCTAGCCTGGGCTGCTCTTAATTTTGTTGCAACATGCCTTTTTAGTAATGAACTGCAAGGCTTCATCAGGCTGATGCCAAAAGGCTACTGCAAACTCTTCCACCTTTAAGAGACAAGTTCTCCTGTAACTCACAGAGAATTAATCTAGCAGTTTTATTTATGGTTTCTGTTGGATTAACCTGACTGCACTGAGAGTTTAGTTACCTCCACTTTATGGTGCTCGTTAACTTCCTCAGTGGAGCAAGGATTGTGAGCCTGAGCTCAGAGCCGCTACAGGTCACAGCCTGACATATTAACATAAGCTGAAATCAATGGTGATTTAAGATAACACACTATACTACTGACTGCAGCAGCTGGGAAGCTGACTGCTCACTGTATTACCCTTTTCATAGATTTGATAACCAGAATAAAGCTATGGTAGTCTGCTGTGGGCAGAAAGCTTTTAAAATACTCTCAGCATAAATCATCAAAACTTGGGAGTCAGAGTCCTTAGAACACCTCAGTATAAAAGACATCAGGAATACAACCCCTGATAGACACACTTGTGTGCAGAACCACTGAGGATTACAACAGGGGGAAAAAAAAAAAAAACCCATGATTAAACCTGGTCTTGTCTGGACCACTAAGGAACTAGGAAAAAAAACATAGGTTAAAAGCAGTCAGCAATATGAAAATGCCAAATCTCTCTACAAAATAAGAACAGCAACAAAAATTCAGCTTACACACCTGGAAAGATATGCCCCTTATCTTCAGAAGTAAGGAAGTTCGGGGAATTTCATGAAGGACATTAGAACACATTTGACATTCAAGAGAGAAAACCCCTGAAGCACAGATAAAGAGTGATGTTACAGGATGACTCTCATGAGATAACCACTGGCTAAATTACAAAGATTCTTACCTATATAACACATGTAAAAGAACAGCAAAATTTCTGTAGAAAAGGGAAATCTAAGGTCTGGATGGAGAAAAAACAGCTTTTTACCTTCTCCAGGGAAAGAGAGAATATAAGACTAGTTAAGATAGATCTATCTCCCATGCTGCAATCTCACTGTACACAAACTTGCCCCGGTCTCTTGCTCCTTATGACTTGTGTTAAGTTAAAAAACTCTGAGGGCCTGAGCCTGACCATAAAGTAATCTTGCTGAATGTCAAAGTAAGCCATTTATGTGATCTGGAGAAGTCCATACAGAAATACAATACAAAAAGCAGCTAAGTGTTATTCCAAACTCCTGGTCTTTGGTTTAAGAGGTGAATTTCTGGGAAGATACTCATTTACACACTGACTTTCAGCTCTGTCAGCATAGTGGCTGGACACTTAGAAAACAGATGAATTAATACATTAACTACTGTCAAACAAGAGCACAAAGGAGTCTCTGTCTAGTTCCTATGCCCCATGGACAAAGAAATACTTAAAAACTACATCTGAGCCAGCCCTGGTACTGCATCATTTCAAAAATAATTCCCATTTCCAGGAAATCTTACACAGTGGGGAACAACTCTGCCCTCCACATAACAACACTAATCAAGAAGCATGGCTTAGCCTCATATTTTGACATCTTTATCACTCTGAACCACAGAGGAGACCTGGTTTTCAGTGATGCCAAAGCCACAACAGAAAGCAATGGGTACTGTAGCAGTGCACAAGGCATCAGAACTGAGGGTCACTGACCCAACTATTTTTTTTTCCTTCTTTTCCTGTTTTGTTTCAGAGTTATCGCCAAGTCCGTCTGAATGAACTTTTACAAGAGCATTCAAGGGCAGCTAACCTCATCGTCCTGTAAGTTGCAAGATTTTGGTTCTAGCTTAGAGAATAATCTAATGTGTAAATTGATCCCAGACTACAGCAACAGAAACACTTGTGTTGACTCATTGAGGGCAAAAAGAATCTTTTAAATATGTTTTGACTGACAGTTCTCTGATACTACACTGAATATGACTCTTTAGTGGATTTTCATATCTTAAAACAAAGCTCTACTCATGTCAAAAATTTAACACTTAACATGTAGGTTTGGATGTGAAGCCTACATCTGCTTACCTGCAGAAAATACATATTTTCCATTATTTTCCCCCAACTATTAACAACTTGAAGTTAGTTTCTCTAACTTGGTTTGCACGTAATAAATGGAGTTGTTAGCCAAGTTCTGCTTGGAATGTTGCAGAACTGAACAAGGATGGTGCAATTGCATAAAATTACAAAATAAAGGAGAAGCCATCTTCAGATTCAATGTTTTGTTAGAGCCATATTTTTTTTATACAGAGTTTCAATACATTAGTATTTGTGATGCACAGATAAACCTCTTTAGCTCTATTAATTCAGTCTCCAAAAAAAGAGGTGATCAGGTAACATTCACCATAAACTGACCCATACTTTAAAACTCCCATCTCACAGTAATTACAGATCAGAAAATAAGTTGATGGACTGCAACGCTATGCATGTACTGTTTATTTTCCCTTAAAAAAATGTCATATTATGCATGGGTTTTAGCCTCAAAAAATGCTTCTTTACCATTTTAGAGTTACAATCACAAGCAATCCATGTCTATTAAAACTAGATACATTAATGACATTAGCCAAGTGAACTACAGCTTGCAGGACTAAGGCCTAATGGTAGCATTGTGCTGTATAAGATCAAAACAATCATGTAGTCTAATTATGAACATTCAGAGCTGTAAATGAATAGCTGATATTTCCTCGTTAATACTTAGTGACATGCGTGTTATCAGAACTACCCCTGACTTCATAACGCTAATTTTATTTTTCTCTTCCTAAACAGGAGCCTTCCAGTGGCAAGAAAAGGAGCAGTGTCTGATTACCTGTACATGGCTTGGCTAGAAATTCTCTCCAAGAACCTTCCTCCAGTCTTAATGGTCAGGGGCAACCACAAAAACGTACTGACCTTCTATTCTTAGAAAAAAATCAGTGCCTAGAATATCCCATGCTTGATGTTTTTAATAACAGTGATTTATTAAAGATGCACTTATCTAATACAGAACTAAAAACTAATTACTTGACAGAAAGCTTTTCAAAGATCCAAAGCAACACAGTAAGGAACTAGACAAAAAGAAAAAAAGTAAATGGTCCCTGCTGATGTTACGCCAATACAAAATCTACATACATATATATATATCTCACATGAGACAGCAAATATTTTGAACACACAAAGAAGAAATTCCATTAATTTTGAAAAGTATTGAAAATGCTTTTGATATTTATCTTAGAAAGCCAAAACTCCGTGCTACAATACAAAAAGCACTGAACCTATAAACAAATACTTCTTTCAAATTGCACTGTTATAGTTGCTAACAGACACACAGGAGGATTCCAGTGAAATGCACCAACCTGGGAGAGAGAAAAAGAACCTATATGGTAGCCATCAGGTCAAAGTCATAAACTGATACAATGCAAGCAGAATACCCATTATACTGTTTAATTCTAGTATTGTGAAATTAACACCGATGCCTACAGCAGATGCTTTTATCTAAATTGTTATGGTAATTTATGTTAATTCAAATGCTTCTAATTAATTGACAAACAAAAAAGTTATATATAAAAAATACAGACTCTATATGACAAGACTTGATAATTTTCAAGCTCTGACATGGCATAGAATGCATGATTGTAACAATTAAATGTGGTAAGTAAATTTCACAAAGAAAATAGTGAAATACTAAATACTCTCACAATTTTTGCTATGAATGTTAGGGTTAATGCAGTCTGACATTAGGGTAATATGTACAGTGATTTATGTGATTAGAAAACAACAAAAACTCCATTAGCTGAGTTGAATGCCTTATTTTTTGATTTATATAAAGTATTTCTTTTAATTTCAGGCTTTCTAAATAATATTCATTATACAGTAACTTAAAATAAAGGAAATCTATTAAGTTGTGTAAGTTTTCTATTTTCTATTCTGCAACATTATAGTACTTTATAATTTCAGCTGTCAATAAAAGCAGCTTCTCTTTGTAATGGGGAAAGCTATATCGTGTGTGTAAGCATTATTTAAATTAAAGACCAATAAAGAATGCAGCTATTTAATTACTATAGTTCTGTAAATCCTTTGCAGAGATCGACTGAAATCTGAGACCCAGGAAAGTCAGGGGACCTTGACTTTCACTATATGTTTACTTTCAAGCAGGCCTCACTTCAATCTCTGCTTGAATTATTAGAACTTAATCTGCGGAGGATCTATCAACTCCAAAAAAGACAAATATTTGGAACTCATACTTTTCCACGTTCAACAGCAGCAATTCAGCATAACATAGTAATGTAGCCTAATAACCCATGCTTTATTTTCTCCATCTATTAAAAGTGGGATATGAAATACTGATATTTTCTCATAATGTTCTTCCTTCTCTCCTTCTTGCACATTTACAACCAGGTTGAAGGATCATTTTGCAGTTTAACTGCATGATATAAATATACAAGATACACAAGTTCCCTAGAGATACTGCACTTCCTGCACAGCTTTGAGCAAGCCAAGCTTCACATTCTGCACCTGCAAAACAAGGAAATTACTCTCGTCCTTCACAGTGATGCTAGCAACAATTCAGGAGCTTGTTGCATGCTGTCAGGTCCTTCCACCTTTGTAGAACTGCAACTGCCACCACCATTTCCATCCCACTTCCAACACCAATCAGGAATAGTCTGCATGTGATACCCACACAGTCAATGCAAAGAAGAGCTTTTATGGAGGCTCCATTTAGGCCTTCTGTGAGTGTGCTTCTTACCCACAGAAGGATTGGGGAGAATTACACACCTGCATTAAGCTCCTCAATCACGTACATGAGCAGGTATTGTTTCCTAAATATTCCCAAATACTGTAATTCTCAATCTACAGGAAACATCAACCCAAACTGAGTTGGGGGACCTACGCGGATTCAAAATATGAAGCAGCAATGGCATTTTCAATAGCATTTTCAATTCTCTCTCACAAACACATCATTTGTTTGTGATGTGAGCATTACAAGAATAAATCTCAAGAGATACATTTTTTTTTAATTAAGAGCGTCAAAAACTAAGTACTAACATACACATCTGTGTAAACTCCTTGCTTTTTCACCATGACTGATTAGAAGATGTATCCATACAACCTTCTAGGATTTATAATGAGCATCACAAACTGTAGACACAAGAGCACTTAACTATCTGAAAGTGTTATGTCCACAAATTCACAAGAAACCTCAACACAGCAGTTTCTTAGGAGCTTCTATTTCTTGTTCCTCATCATAACTTCCAAAGCATATGCACAGCCAGTTTGGAGAGCAAACTAATTATGGACTATTGTAAATTGTAACTTCAAATTGCAAAATTTAGTTAGTCCACCTACCTCCTTTCCCACTCTGTAACAAGCACTTCCTCTTTTATATAAATTATGCACAAAACAACTGCTGAATTTTAATCACTGTGTTAGTAACTGAATTCTAATTACAAGTTTGACATCTCTAGAAAAAATATATGACTAAAGCTGTCTAGCACATTTTGAGCTCGTATCACACTACCAATTCTGCAGATTTACGTAATGTAGGGTTGATTTGATCAGCCATGACACAGGTAAGAATAGATAAAGCAATCAGGGACATTAAAGTGTGAAAATACTACTGCAATGGAGCAAGAACAAAGAATATTTTGTCTCTTCCTCAAAAGCCTAAGCATTCTGCACAGCTAAGCTTGTGCCTAAAGGCCTGTTAAAATGATCCACTGTCGCTCCTCTCATCCGTGAATCCTACCTGTCCCTCCAGGAGCTCCAACAGGTATCACAGAAAGCATTTCGCTACAGTTCAGAGAATACATTTTCCTTAAATCTTTTTGCAACCACTGGCAATTTGCCCATTTTGATCACATACCCCTCAGGCACAGTGCTTAGGAATGGTAATAGGTGTCCCCATAGCTTTCTTCCAACTTTTACCAGGTTTTCAGTTCCCAACACAGATTAGTTTGGGGGGCAAAAGATGTTTGCTAGTTTTATTTTTAAAACCAGCAACCCAATAGTACAAGTATAAAATATACCTAACAAAAAAGGCATCACATTCTGAAGATAACAGCTGAAGCCACACTGTGCAAAGAGCATGCCCCTACCATACTTGATAACCAAAACAGTTCTCAGCCTAATGATCATAATAATGAACTACAAACTCCAGCCACTTACATTGTAAATTTCACCAGTCTTAAACCTCTGAAATTTTCACTACACCTTTGAAAAGGCCTACCAATAGCCTTCTTGGCTAATCACAATATATCAGACTGCCCTTTATTCTCAGAAAACCCGGCCATTCCTCAGCTTTTATCTTTTAAAACAATTCCATGATCTCCTTAAAGACAAAAGCAGTTTCAGCAACCAATTAGCAGTTTAAAAGCAACAGACACGCAACAGGTAACACAAATTAGCATTCAAGTTACAGATATGGGGCAAACAGCTACAGAGTATTACTTACTCATTTAATTCCCCATACCTGTTCATCACCTCCCCTCTGGCAGAGATCCCTGATTTACCAGCAGTGCTGGGAGAACAGAATTTGAGTAACCCCCAGCCTCTTCAGCTTGAGGATCAGTGGTGTCCCTCAAGCTGCTGCCACACACAGTTTGGCTGTCAATGGATTTCAATAAAGTGACTGAGGATCACTCTCAGGACCCCATCTTTCTCTCCCCAGCAACCAGATTGTAACTTTTTTCAGAAGGACACCAAACCCTTAAAGCTGTGCAAATGAGTGGCTCAGCTCTCAAGTTACAGTTGAGGAAACCAAGGGTTTGTAACAGTGCGGTTCAGCATACATCAGACCACTGTAAACATCAAATGGTACCAGTACCATTGTGGTACCTGGTTGGTACAGCCCATTGTCAACTACATAACCCACCAAGACTGCATGGCCAGCGGTGCTGAGGGAACATCTCACACTGGGCCTGACTCTGCTAGGAAAAATGGAAAATGTAGCTGTGCCAGTACAACAAACAAATATAATAAGTTTTAGCTCACATTCTGCACAAACAACAGGAGCAATAACACACAGTCATGCCACTGCTGGAATTCCATCAGAGGAAATTCAGTTTCGAATGAAATAAAGCAGGAAGGTTTTTCTGGAACAGAGTAAAAAGCAATGGCAAAATTTCACAGCCCCCACACTGTACTTACACAATCAAACACGGAGCTTCATTATAAGCAAACACCCTCACAGCAGCCTTTTAAATTACAAGCCTTAATCGCTGTGAGAAAGACAGCTGTTCTAAGTTAGACTGGGTGGGCAATCTGTTTGTTAAAGCCACAGTCTTCTTCTAAGAAAAACGCTCATTCTAACACCAAAACTTCAGTGGGGAGAACTTTATGGATTGTTATCCTGGAGAGATGGTCTGTGTTTCTTTCTGTGCACAAAAAAGCAGCCTCCATTCCTGCTTTTAATCTAGGTAAAGGGTAGATAATTTCAGTTTGTCTCCTTGTTTTTCAAAGTCTTCAAAGTCATGAGGAAATGCCCAGTGGAAAGCAACACTAATCAGCAACCAAGAAGGCAGGAATGTTGACTAGAGTCACTATTTATCTACAGAGGAAACGGCACATTCCCGGCACCCCCACAAACTCACCCAGACTTCAAACATCTGGGCTTTTTCCCTTGTAAAGATCTGTGGGAAAAGTGTCACTCAGCTGAGACCTTTCTCCTTGACAACATGTTTGGAGGAGTCCTCCTATCTATTTTTCATGGGCTTTCAGGGTACCTTAGATGCAGTTTAGAACCCAGCCTGCCCCACTGAGCCAAGCTATTCATAAAATTAGTCCTTTTGTTCCACTATAAGGCAAATTGCAGTTGTAAACTCTATGAAGTTCTGCTTGTAAAAATACCCATTTATAATTAGGTATTCATGTGATACTACTTAAATTCTTATAAACTTCAATCTGTGGATGGCTTACCTCAGAATTCATAAAACATTCTAAGTATCTTTATCACATGGGTCTATGATACATACACATCCCCATTCAAGCAGTGTACACTATTAAGACTGAACAACAGAAATAAAAGAAACCCCAAATTGGGGTGAATATTTTTCACAATTGGACTGCAATATGTAGCAATGGTTTCTCTGCCATCTGGTTGCATTTGAAACATGTAATATAGAAAGGAAACAACCACATACACTTGAATCTTTAAAAAGTCAAAGAACAGTCGTTTGACCAAACCTAGACTGCACCAATCTGTGGCTACTTCACACGAAATAAAATACAGCTGTCAGAGTGCTCAAGGAAATGAGGAGGTGCAGGGGGCAAGAGGGGCAGTTGTGAAGGGAGATCAAGGGTGGCCATGGGGGCAGACCTTGAGGGGAGGTGAAGGGTGACCACGAGGGGTAGGGGTGGCAGCTTTACAATGTGGGTCACTATGGGGAAGAGATAAGGGGTGGCTGTGAGAGATCACAAGGAGTGCCTTTCATAGATGGGATGGCAAAAGAGATCAGCCAATGCCAACATCAAAGATGGTGAAATCATTAAAGTATCCTGCTGTGAGACTGAAGAACAAGACGTGGCTCACTGACAGATTTTCCTATCTGCAGCCTCGACAAGGAGGGGAAGCAGTTGTTTTGCTTTCCTACGGCAAACGCTTCTGCCACTGCTGGTGTTTGTGCAGGTTATTTCAGAAGGACGCAGGGCAGCACTGCCAAAGGGCATACATGCCTGCTGCGCGGGATCAAAAACGGGGCTGGGGGACACGACAGCTCCGAGGGGCGGTAACAGCCCCGGACACACTGAAGACACCTCTGCGCTTCTCCCCGAGACCTCAGCACGGTGACACGACCGCACTCCGGCAACGAGCCCGGGCCCCAGCCCCGCCCGCCGTGCAGCTTCAATTGCGTCCCCCTACAACGAGGAACGCTCGGCGGGGTCCGCCCGCAGGACAAGCACCGACGTGTCCCGCGGAGGCCAACGGAGCCGGGCCACTGGAGGAGGGACCGCACCGCGCTGCATGACAGGTAGAGCCCGGGCAAGCGGAACGTGGAGAGAAGGGAGCGCCACCGCCCTCCGCCCAGCAAGCCTGTTTCCGCCGGACCGCGGCGGGGAGCGCCGGGCGGCAGACGGCAGCGCGGCTCCCCACGGCGTGGCGGTATGCTGGCCCGGAGCATGAGGCTGCTCTCGCGGCCCTGCTGGCGCAGTAAGGGCGCAGCGGGAGGAGCATACGCTGCCCGGGCGCATTGCGGCCCACCCGGGACCGGGACGTACCACACGCCCTGACCGCGTGGCCCACCCGCTGCCCGGGGCGAGCACTCGTGCCGTGAGCGGCACCTCAGCGCGGGAGGGTTTGGGCGCTGAGGAGGAGCCGGGCGAGGCCATTCTCACCGGCGAGGGGTGGCGAGGGTGCGCCGCGCAGAGAGCGGCCGGGGAGAAAGCGATTTCCCCCTATGCTACCGCCTTCAGTGGACTGCGCCGCGTTTTCGCGGGCTTTTCCTCACGGAGGGTCTCCGTTGCTTTCCCGTCCCTGCCAGCGATGCCCTCCTCCGAGGCCGTGCTACAGCCATCCCCCAGCAAGAGGCAGAAGGGCTCGGTGCCCGGGGAGCCCACCGCACGGCTCCGCTTCACTAAGCTGTCTGAGAACGCCTTCGCCCCCTCCAAGGGTTCTGCTCGGGCTGCGGGCTACGATCTGTACAGGTGGGGGTATCCGCCGCGGGGAGGGGCCCACGGTACGCTCTGGCCCGACCCGGCCCGCTTTCTCCCGGGACAAGCGCTGCCAAGCCGCTTAGCGAGCCCCCATGACTCGGAGGCTGAGGGTCCTCATGAGGCAGGTCCTCATGCTGGGTGGAGCACCCCGGGAAGTCTCGCCGGCCCTGCGAAGAGGAGACCAGAGCTGGCTTGCACATTTGCTCCCTTCTCCATCCCTCTCCCTTGGTTTCCAGAGACCTGTGGTCCAGTCATGCTGCAGCATCGAGTTCACCAGGCAGCGATGCAGCCATTGGCTAAAAGTCAGGCTTGACACATCAGCCTGAGTTGTTGGCATCAACATAGTGACTTCCTGGGTAGTGCATGTAGCCCTCCCTGCTAGTGCTTATGCTTTTCTGCTTTCCTCGTGGCTGTTGGATGCTGCCTGGAAAACAATGTTGTGGCAGTTTGATAATGCTGGTGACTACATGAATTGCTATGTACAGGCTTAGGGGTTGGGTTTGCTTGAACTTAAAATAACCATTGTCCAGTAATACCTACCTGTAGGTGTGTGGCTGTTTGCATAGGGCTTCTGTGATCAGGTACAGTCATTAATTATATCTGAACTTCGCTGTGACCACTTCTACCTTCCCTTTTCAGTATTAAAATTATCAGCCCTTTTCTTCCTTTGCCCAACTTCCTTCCTGTAGTTTTGCTGTACCGCACTTGACGCTGTAGTACTTTTGCCTTTACAGCTGGATTTTTTTTGCCCTTGTTCCAGTGATGCACTGTACACCTGGAAAAAGTCCATTTCATAAGGAAACATTTCAGTTACAGAGAAAAGTTTCAGAGTACTCCCTGTATAAACTAGAGTGTGTTTCTTTAATATAGTGCTTATGACTGTGAGGTACCACCCATGGGAAAGGCTGTTGTGAAAACAGACATTCAAGTTGCACTTCCTTCTGGATGCTATGGCCGAATAGGTAAGTAAACAGGCTACAAAAAGGCTGCAGAGTCATTGTAGCACTGGTTTGACACCATCCTCTCCTTTCGGTTCTGCCTAAAACTTTTAGAATTAGTTTACACAAAAAAAAAATCTCACAGGCTGCATGATTTATTATTTAGCTTTGTAATAAACAGTTGCTGTCAAATGCACTTGAGGTTTGTATGTCAAATGACAAAAAAATAACTAGCAGAAATCGTAATCTACATACCATGTAATTGGCTATTCAGTAGTTCATGATTTCTCTTGAGTTTCAGAATTCAAATCACAAAGATCAGTAGATAATGGACATGCAGAAAACACATGCCTGGGTATTTAAAAACTAATCCTGAAAGAAGAGTACTATTATAGTAGAATTTGACTACTTTTTGTGACAGAATACTTGAGAGAGCCTGTCAAGATACTATGTTAGTTTTGTGCATTCTCTTTCTGAATTATGTATAAATTCTTAAAAAAAAAAAAAAAAAAAAAGCAATAGTCACTCCAGTGGAAGAGCACGATCAGAATTTGTATGTTCTTTCATCTAAAAGGAAAATGCATGTCTAATCCCAAAGAAAAGTTTGAAGAAAGCCGAGTTCTAGCACCTCAGAGTAGGTTAAGTAATAAAAATGAGCCCTGTACATAATTTGTATCTAAAAAAAAATTCTTACCAAATACTGTTTTCCATCATCACTTGAATGATTGACCTAATATTCTTTTGAGATTATGCCAAACCAGTGGTAGTGCCAAAAATAAACCAAGATTAGACAGTTGTCTGCTCCAGCTGCCTGCCTTGGAGAAACCTACTGTGCACATGGTGATCTAAATAAAGATATGCTTATATCGCTTAAAGATAGATTGCATTTTTATTGTAGCCTGTAGTGGCTGTCATTTTGTTTAATATGTAGATTAATACTTACAATAGTTCCTGTAAAATCATGTTTATTTTAGAAAACTGGGGAAGCAGTGCTTGCTGCCATGACTGTGTAAACATACTGTGTAACCTATAAGTGCTGTGTAGGAGTTCTAAAAGAAATGAGTTATTGTACTTACAGAACAATTCTTGTTTTCTAGCACCACGTTCTGGTTTAGCTGCAAAGCACTTCATAGATGTTGGTGGTAAGATTTTTGCTCTTTTCACTAAGACTTTGTAAATCTTGATTGCAGAAGTGCATTAATTTCACATTGCAATACATACAAATAAATAAGTAGTGGTCTGGCAAAAGGAGGTAAGTAGATAATACATCATAGAGCCACTGCATTGTAATTGTTTTAAGACCTGGTGAATTAGAAAAATACTACTTTTTCAAAGAAAAAAAAAAACAAAAACACACAAACCAAAAAAACACCAGACCAAAACCAAAAAAACAGTATTGTATTTTTGTAGGCAGTGCCTGGCATAGAAGTTATTTTTTGATTTAGGCTTTAAAGATGACTTTTTACATTCTTTTTCCATTTTTAAGTGTGCGATTCTTTTCAGTCTACTGTATAATGTGAATGAATTAAGTCAATAAAACGTAGTTATTCTTTTACACAGAGACTGGTAACGATATTCAAAAGGAATGAAGGCACTGGAATACACCCTTACGTGGTTATAATTGATTATTAGGATGAAAAGAGCTTCAGTTTACTCTTACTGATGAAAATGTAACAAATCACTTAAAGCAAATGAAATTTAAACTCATAAATTTTTACATTAATTGACTTAAAAATTTAAAGTGTTTTGAAACAAAACTAAAATCCCACTTTTTACAAGTCTTTACTGTTTAGGGTGTTCTGTTCAGTACTACCAACTGCTTTGGTTTGCACAACAGGGTGTTTCTTTAAAATGTTTTGGCCTTCTCATTAATCTTGCTTAGAAATTCACAGATACCTCCTCAAAAGCAATTGTTACAGGCATGTCTATAATCAGAGGCCTTCACAAAAGTCTCGCTGTGCTTTTGCCATATAACTGCAACATGAAGTAAATGATGTTGAAATTTCTATTCCACTTTTGCAGTGGGGCTGATCAGAGCACAGGCAGATTTTATTTAACTATCGTATTATAAAATGGCATCTACATTGCACAGAAGTTGTCACTGCTAAAATGACTATAGAGTTATTCTGAGCACAGATGTAACCAGCATAATTTAACTAACACAAAATGCATGTTACATGGTTCTAATTGTACAAGAATACAGTTGAGTTAAATAAAACGTGTTCTCCCACATAAAGCCCTAAGCAGTTCATTTTTCTGACAATAAAGTGTAGGAGAAGAACTCAAAACTACATTTCTGATGTGAGGATGTAAAGAAGATGCATCTAATGGATATCTTTAGAAGTGCTGAGTGGCTGAGAGAATGCATTTTTTCTATGCACATTATAATTTAAGTTATAATGGAAGTTGACAAGAAAAGCATTTTGCTTACCCTTTGGAAGTATTTTTGTCACAATGAGGGCATTGTCCATCTAAGCAGAAATACACTGCCAGAAGATGTAAGGATCAGGGAGAAAATTTGGGATTATACAAGAATATATTCAGAATTCACATCTGCTAGGTGTGGATGCTTTCCCAGCAAGTGCCATGCCAAACTTCTGACAGAATAAAACAGAATGTCAGACTGTCAATTCCAGTGCATGCTTTTTTTCCAAAAATCACTTAGATTATTTCCACCCAATACAACTAGTGCCCTAGTTGTCAGCAGTATGTATATTTATTGCAATTTGCTGCTCCAGAATAACCTGATGCCAAGGATGTTAATATGTTTTGCCAGTACATCCAGTTTCATAGAGCAAGTCTGTGACCCTGTACAGAAGGAAAACTCATCAGGTCTTCCTAGGTCATATTTTCTTCTTTCTTTAATACAAATAGTGAAATTTGAACTCAAAATCCACATGGTGCTTAAACTTGGTAAGACTATGTCAGTGGAGGTATAACACATTTAAAGAAAAAATGATTGGTAGGGAATTCATTTCACAAAATCTTTAACTAGCTGTGCCTTTAATGGAATTTGAGATTATCATGGCTTTGACACGATGTCAAACAGCAGTCACTCAGCACAGCGTGAGACTAATTGTTTTGGCCACAATACATCTTTTGAAACATTATTTTCTTAATACATAATTTTAACTGTAATTATTTAAAGTTTTGTTTGTATCAGCTTTGCTTTTAAGGAAGAAGCCTGCTTTTCCTCTCTGCATCCTCTGGACATGTCCTCAGAAGCATGCAGAAAGTACAATTCTTGTCTGCTAGGAAATACATCCAATACAATCTGTAGAACCATTGCAAGGTGTTTACTTTATATCTAAGCTTAGAAAACTAGAGAGTTGTAGTGAGAGCCTTTTTTTCCCCTCTAGCAAATAATACAGGTGACTTAAGTTCTCAGTATGGCTTTCCGTTCAGCCACAGAACTATTCATCTGTCTTTTCCATCTTTACTTACCTGATAGTTTTCAGGTCCTAGAAAGCTAGTCTCTAGCAATAGTCACATAGGTGATCAAACAAATTTGTTGTCTGTTTATAAAGTTACCTGTTGATGACAGCCTTCTCAACAATGCTTGTAAAATTAGTGCCTATGCATAAAGCTGAGTTTATGCTAATGCAATTGTTTAAAGGTCAAGGAAGCATCTGACTAGATTCATGGTCAGTCAGTATAGATCAGTTGCAACTTTCCTTTCCAGGGGAGAAAAACTAAACAAAAACAAACAAAACAAACAAAATTTTGGGGTTTAACAAAGGGTAGCAGTACTAATGTGCTGTCCAGTTACTCTAATACGAGTGAAGTTTCAGATACTACTGAGTTTTCTCTCACAGAAAGTAGCAGCAACATCTGGTAGATCAAAAAGCTTCATTAGTGGTTGAGTACTAACAAATACATGAAGTGCAATTTTTGTCATTATGTAGAACTTGCTTTCTGTCAGGAACATGAAGACATAAACTCTGTAGTTTGTAGTGATCATCAATGGAAGTGGTGTCCTGTGATCCTCAACTGATGACTTAGTTGACTTTCTGAAGGCAGATCTAAACTAAACCAGATGAACAGGATGACACGTGTGCATGTAGGTTCTGTACGTCAGGCTCTCTCAATCGGCTGAACTGAATGTTACACTCAATATTTTTATTTCTTTCTTAAAAGCTTTCATGCACACTAACCCCTATGTATTGCGCAGTGTTACTATTGACAGTGCTCTGTAATTAGGTTCCCTTCAAGCACTTTTAAGCAAATACCTGCAAATTAACTGGAAACCTGTTTGGTTTTTTTTCTGAATTTTCAGAACTCAGGAGATATTCCCAGTGTTACTAGTGTCTTAACTAGGAAGCTGTTCAGAAATGTGATTGGATTAACCTATAATATTGCAAGAGAGAACTGTGTAAATACTTGTGCAGAACTTGTACAGTAACAATGGACCATATGTACTGCAATATTGTCACACAGCTGAAGAAAAAAACACCTCAGTTTTCTATTCTTAAGTGTGTATATTGTGGTAAAACATTAAAGCTTCCAAGTATAGTCATGCTACGATTTCCTCTGGGGTTTATAATATCTAAAGGTAGTACTTCGTATGATAGTCTGGGAGTCTTGGAATAACATGTTATTCTAGAATATGAATTGTTACTGCCAGGACACTTCAAAATACATGCCTTAGTCTGCAAGGAACCCCAAACTCCAGTTTTCCTACTGCAGATATGCTTCCTGTATCTGGGAAAAAAACTCCAAAGAAGCAGAATATGATTATTTGTCATGGGTTCATTGTGTATTCATAGATAATCTCCCGAACTATGTATTAATAATTAAAATGTAAGAGCAAGCTTTTTTTTTTTTTTTTTTTTTTTTTTTTTTACAGTACTTTTACTTGAATGTAGCTGAATGACAATTCCTTAAAGCTTTTGTTCCGTTACCCTGTCTGAGGTCCAGGATTTGGATCTGCAGAAATCCATAGTTCTCAAATAAAATGTTAGAGTTTAAAAACAGAGTTCTGCTTGACACACAAAAAGCTGACGTTAGCAGAACAAGTGGAGCCTTAATTTGTTCCAGCTGTCTTGATTTCAGATAGTGTATTACAACTAAAATTAATAGTACAGTAGTAAAACACTTATTGATATGCGATTGTGTTTTTTCAGTTCTTTTTGCAAGACTGATTAGCATTTCTAGATATTTCAGTATTTTCATAAGTATTGTTTAATTGTGCATGAGCAATTGTGCAAAGGATGCCAGTACAAGATACTGCAATTATCTGCTAATCTAAGCCTTATCTACCTATTTACCTGTTATACTAACAACATTTATTAATTGGTTATCCTTCTGAATTCTTTATGACAGCTGGTGTTATTGATGAGGATTACAGGGGAAATGTTGGTGTGGTACTCTTCAACTTTGGCAAGGAGGCTTTTGAAGGTAAGTGTTAAGCTTGGCAGAGCCTATTTTCAGCCATCTGTCTGAAATGAGAAAGGAATTTTTCTTTAAAAGTCTCTGAAGAGTTACAGCTAGCTGAGAACAATTTTCTTCTTAGAGTTAAGAAAACCATAGAAAATTAATGATATCCTGTCAAGGAAAGAAAAAAGATTCCACAAACCACCCAAAAACCCCAAAACACACTATCACCACCACACCAAACCGACCTGACTTAGCTAAGCTTTAGATTCATGAGCTGTAGTGAAGCACAACTTTCTATTAAGCTGCTTTCTTGCTCCACAAAAAGAAACTCCAAACATTTAGCTGAGCAGTATGTGAGATAAAAACTTACCAGGATTCTTGTAAACATGAATAATAAAGGTATGCTTTTTCCCTTAATCGTGCTCTCTCTCTGCAGTCAGTTATAACGCTCAGGCAGTGGTTTTGCAGCCTTTTCTGTCACTTCACAGCATAAGCTGCTTCTGACAATTCTATGAACAAGTTTGAGTGCTAATCAGAAAATTTGTTTTCCTTTTATCAGTTCGGGATTTTTCCCCCCATAGAAATCAGTTCCTGGGGCTAGTTCACAAAAGGAGTTGTATCATTTATAGAGTTCTCTTTATCTCTGCAGTAATTATGCATAATGACACTTAATATAGCACAGTATGGCTGGCAACAGGAATGAGGGGGATGCCTTGAGCTGGTACTGCTCCTGAAACTTCACCTTGAAAGGACTTAAAAACATGTTTATCTTATCCTGTATTTTTCTGTCACTACTAATTTTTGCCTAACTATGTTTCAGATGAGTGTTTGCACTTTAATATTCTCTGAGACTCTCAAAAGAGGATTGTCTAAAGTTTTTATCGCTGGTTTACTTTTTTGAAGCAACTAATATTTTCGTTTCATTGCAGTCAAAAAAGGGGATAGGATTGCACAGCTCATCTGTGAACGCATCTACTATCCTGAGCTAGAAGAAGTTCAAGTAAGTTGCCAAAAGAAAATATTTCTGCTATTTTCGGTAATTAATAGTTGTAGATAGTTCTATAGAAGCTGAGATTTATGGCCTAAATATTTTGCTTTAAAACTGTGTCGTAGCATTGCTACTTGAATAAGTCTTGTTGCTTTGCAGGCATTTACATTGAATTTTTTTCCTGTAGTTTTCAGAGTCAACAGGTACTTGAGAAACACTCAAGTATACCATATAAACAGTTGTCTCACAATGTAGGATTTGTTTAAACTTGTACAAAAGGTATTCTGAAGTCTTTAACAACATGTTTTTGGTTTAGTTTCTCAATTATGCCTACTGTTATGAGTAAATAACATTATCTGTTGTGTAGAAACAAAAAACAAGACACTAAACCAGCTTACCATAATTGATGTCTTTCAGGCTCTGGATGACACCGAACGTGGTGAAGGTGGCTTTGGTTCTACTGGAAAGAACTGAAAGTTATTTGAATACATGTTCTACTTTTTTAAGTTATTTCTAAATTTTCACTTGAAACAGAAGTGGGATTTTGGTGTACATGTGTAAAAAAAAGTTTCATTCAGACTTCCTTTTATCTGTCCTGTCCATTTTTACAGGCAGTGAATTCATCTGCATTATGAGTAAATGTGCATGACTAACTTAATTGATTAGTTGATGTATCATTCTTTCTTTGTAGATGTACAGTCCTTGGTAATAAAACCTCATTGCTTATGTTATGATTATACTCTGATAAACTTAAAAATAAATGATTTGATTTTATTTTACTCACCTAAATTAAAATAGCTGATTGTTCCTGTGCTGGTTTGTGTTGGTCTTCTAAAAGCTGTCTTCTGTGTAGCTCAGTATTTCAAGCTGAGGGCTTATCGCTTACCAAATCAGTGATAATGCATGTATCAATATGACTTCCCACTCTGACCCCTAAATAAGAATAAGGCAAAGATCTTTAATACTGCATCTTCTACAACCTGTGAAAATACTTGCATTTCTGTTCAAACGCAAAGTTCTGTCTTTGATCCTTTGTTGATCCTCAAACAGCTGCTTTTTCAGCTCTCTATTAAAACAGCAGGAATAGTGATTGAGCGAAGTAACATAACTCATACAGAAGTAACTTACATAGTAAACAAATGCTATTAAATATGCTGTTGAAATATATGTTGACACATTCATTAATAACTTACTGTATGGAAAAAAGATTCTGAATTACTGAAGCAGTATACAAACTGATTTTTTCAGTTCTGTTTTGACCACTTAACATAGAACTCTCTTGGAATTTGTCCTGAACCCAGTTGATTCTCTAAGTGTAAGAATCCCTTAATGACTCAAACTCTCAGGTGGAAAAACATGCACACAAGAGAAGGGACAAAAAGAAAGAATCTTGAGTATTTGGCCATTTTACAGAAAAGGATTCGAAAAGGCTGTGATGCTCCCAAATGTATTTTTCCCTCTGCATCTGTCTGTATTCTCTTTTTAGATTTCCTTAGCTAAAAGGTCACAACAGTGGAAATGTAGGCCTTTCCCTGGGTTCACACCAGTCTTCTCCTCAGTAGTTGCAGATTTTAA
Organism: Forpus xanthops; assembly: GCA_032466535.1. Classification (NCBI taxonomy): domain Eukaryota; kingdom Metazoa; phylum Chordata; class Aves; order Psittaciformes; family Psittacidae; genus Forpus; species Forpus xanthops. The sequence goes on from JASSUY010025313.1 coordinate 93,389, forward strand.
TAATCTAGTTGACATTAACATCCTGTCCTTGTGAAGTATGCTCAAAATACTGCATTTTTGATACATTTGCCCCCAGGGAGGTGGAAAATAAAGTGTAATAAATATGGAAGAATTGAGATTCCTTTAATCCTAGGATAGTCATTACAATGAATTGGCAGTGCTGAAAGGAGTCATCTTTGACTAGGGTAGAAGTCCTTTCATGTGCGTTGTATGCTTATGAGCATTTTCTTTTTCCCCTCCACTCCTACCACAACACTGTACTTCTGTCTGCATACCCAGACCATCACGGGCAGGTTTAACATGCTAAAGCCTATTGTAAGCAAGGAGCACATCCTACCAGTGGTGTTTTAAATGAATTGGAAAAGCTGATCTTAACACTAAGTTTCTTCTGTTCTGTAACCTGCCAAAAAGGAATTTCATTTACCAAAATATATTAAAAGACCTTAAAATAACTATTATCCTTTTGTGTAGAAGGGTTTCATCTAGCTGCAGAAGGTTGAGAACAAGTTTAGGCTCCTCTTTTTTCTCCCTCTATCCCCAAAGCAGAAAAACAGCAGGGGCTACACTGGTGAAAGTCCTTAAAAGATACTACAAAATGATTTCTCTTGAAATAGCAACCTACAAGGAAAAAGTTGATACTTACCTGTTGTACCTGTAGGAAATTGATCTTTCAATTTTGAAAGTAATACTCCAGATTTTAATGTAAGAAGGGTTAGTATTTCTTAGAAAAAGCACCATAGCACCTAGAAAAAACATCGGTGTAGCTGAGTTCCATTCCACCATTTCTCAATGCTTGCCTATAGAACCATGAAATGAGTTTTAAGAGTTTTGCAAGGCTCTTGCCAGTAGGACCCTGGAAAAGCTTCTCCATCTGACACAACAAATGTTTTCAAGCTCACCTCCACACTGAACTCCCTGTGCTTCAAACCCTTACATGAGGGTAACAAATTCTGATAGCTCCTTTTAGTGTTGGGGTTTTGCTTCAATAAGAGCAGCAAATCTATAGGCGAGAAATACTATTTTAACCAGGCAACAAGAATTACATACCAATGTATTGAAAGTTCTTAAGTCAAAACTTGCTACTGCAGACCAGGATCTGTATTGAAATCTGTAGGAACTTTTTGTACTGGCAGTGAGTAGTGAATTCTAACAACAGTATTTGCTACTTTTTTGTTCAAACTATGCTGCCTCTTCTCTCTTTTTTTTTTTTTTTTTTTTTTTGTTTTTTTAAAAGAAAGTCCCGGGATTTAATTAGTTTATTTTGGTGTTCTCTTTTTCCATTAATATTACCTATGCTACAAAAGCATTTTATCTTGGTGTCTGGCAACATACACAGGAGGCACAAAACAATATTTGTTGTAAAAGTTAACTTTCCCTGCCTCTGACTCATAAAAATCACCTTCCCCTGTACACAAGGGTAAAAAAAGATAAAATGGCAGTTCTGCAAGGTTTAAGTCTTGCCTCTTTATTCTGCTACATTTTAAGCTCTAATTAGCATGTTTAATCCTCTTTTAAACAGAAATCAGAATGTGTAAAATCTTTATATTAGCAGAAAGAAGAGACCTGGGAAACACATGCATCTTGTTCATTACTGTATCTGAGCTCTATTCTTCTCCCTAAATTGATCCGTTGTAAATTAGGTTTGTAATTCAAGGAAAAACTGAACATGCTTGAGCAACCAGCCTCCTGAGAAGCTAGACACTAACATGCATAGATCTCAGTTCTATCTAGAGAGATTGCTGTCTCCAGAACTTGTCAATAGGGTGTGATCCCCAGGGATCAAATATAGGTATGAAACTGAAGAGATGTAAAGCTCCAAAGTGTAGTGCTATTTGCAAAAAGCCCAGAATGAATATTACATTAAATAATAATTACACTGGACTGCTTTCCATTATCACTGAACAGGTTCAGACAAAGCTACTGTTGGAGAAGGGACACATCTCCCAAGAGAAGTTACTTAAAACATGGTGAATGACCTTGGGAATGATCTCTGTAAATGGAACATGGAGCTTTTACAGTGGAAAAATAATTTGTTGGAAATTCTCATCTAAAGTAGAAAATAAGTTTTTCCTGCAGGAAAATGAAAAAGACATTGCTAACTGACAATCTGCTCCCTTTCTTTTAGGAATGTATTTGACTTGTTATAAAGCAGAGAGACAGGAATTCTGGCCTTTGACCCCAGGTGAATTTGGAGAAAGTAACTTCTGAATTCAGATACTCAAGCTCTAGATTTGCCCCTATGGCCTGGGTTCCATTTCGAGACCTGAAAAGTTATATTTTCTGACTTAGACTGAAATATATACAACCTGTATTTCCTTAGCAAGCTAGAAGCTGATAAACTGATGAGAGTCTTGAAGGAACAGGTAATCACTGTACAATTCCTACCATTTGAACTCCCCACTTGGGGGCAAAAGAAAAAAGAATTATGGTAACTATACCATTGGTCTTTAGTCGTTTTCTTGGTTCCCCGAAGTATTAACCTGGTCTTTAGAGGTTGTGAATTTAATCACTGCTTCCTCAGTTCAGCTACAACTACATTACTATTTGTCATGTTAAGAATTTTTTGTGTCTATTCAATGTGTTTAGTAGATGAGCCACTAGATGGCACTTAAAGTTTGCTTTCTTTTCCACGGTTTTTTTTTTTTTCAGAGGTATTTTTCAAAGATCTGTTCATCTATAATTAAGAGTTGATGACTCCCATTGGGACTATGCTGGCAGAAAGCAAGATGCAGCAGTATTTGAGTGAAAGCAGGCAAAAGCATAACCATTAAAGGGGGAACAATGACTATAATTTAAATAAGATTTGGGTGGTTGCAGTGTTTGCATAATCCCTCCTGGCATGCAAGAGCAGTAGAGAAGCCTGTGGCTTTGCTCTCCTGCTGCGCTTCAACAAAAATGGAAAATTGTAATGAACAGCAACATTTTTCCTATCTTTCATATTCACTCTCTTCTTAGTCCTCCTTCCTCCAGACTTTTAAGTGGAATGCAGTCTGTTTAAAGATCGTATTTTAATGAAAGTAGTGTATAGCTTTGTAAATGGTAATGGATTCTCCAAATCAGATGCCTCTTGCTATAAGTTTGGGGCATAAATTAAAACTTACTTAATATATGTTAACCCAGTAAAGGCAGGTGACATACAGTAACCTGAATTATGTGAATTTTTATTAAGGTTCTTTAGTTTCCGTATTGGTTGCTACTCCCATAATAGCACAGCGTGGTGCTCTTGTATGCTTGTCTTCCCCCTCCCCTTCTAATTTTTATTTAAATAACTATCATTGTATTTTGGCTTAAAGATGGTTAAATAAGTTTTGGTATTAAGTAAACTTCTATGACCCTGCCTATTTCCTGTCCTGTCAAACCTTTCCTTGTAAGAATAACAGTGTCCTTTTATTTGGTGGAGTGTAGCATGATGTTTTTGGCAGGCCTAGCAATTTTGACTTGCATAAATTTGTGACCTCAAGTGCAAGAAAAGTGAATGCTTGCTTCAGTGCCTCATGGTTTTCTGCCTAAAAAGAAAAGTGTCCACATCGCTTACCATTACAATTTCTGAAGGAAAATTATCAGCACACTTATTCCACCTGATTGCACATGACTGCACTTCCAAAGAAAAGAACTAGAGATACAAGTGTTTTGCACCTAGTTATTTAAGGTACCAAAACTGTGAAAATATAGGGCAGACTGTACTGCCTTACTGTTTTCTAGAACTGGCACACATGGTACTTCCCTCACCAACAGCTCTTTGGCAACCTCTATGTCAGTATGGATGTGATTCTGCAAAGTGTAAATTTGGGTCTGCTGCTGGGCAAAGAATGTCATTGTGTGGGAAAAGGTTGCAGGATCAGGGCTGAAGTGAATTAACATAATTATTTTGCTAAACTTACCCTCCATTAATTTTGGAGTTATTTTAGCTCTTTACCACTGAAGTGATGCTTTCACTTTTCTCTGTTAGAAAACAGCAAGAAAGCCTTTTACCCTGCCAACTCTGAAAACCTGACAGATTAATTTTATAATTTGAAAACCCTCATCCAGAAAGTAACTACTGTATTTTAATATGTAAAATATGCTTGAATAAACATGTAAGCTGCAAAGGTATACTTACTTCTTCCCTTAAACATTGATTTTTTTTTCCATTATGTCACAAAAATGTAATAATAATCAGTGGCTTTTTACAGAACATTTGTATAGTAGATTTTGTAACAGAAATATGAGGTTTATATCAATTAATATTGCGCTTTAGCATTTAAAGGTGATACCCTTGAACTGAAACAAGTTATCTTTTGACTACTATTGATTATAGCAAAGCGATTTCCTTTTGTTTTGTAAAAGGAAAGAGAAAAAACAGTCATGAATGTAGTACCTTCGGCCACATTCTTTTAACATGAGTATTTTGTGGTTTATGGATTCTTAGTCTGAAAGGTTGTCTCCATGTGTCCAAGACAAAATAACTGTGTGTCCTAGTTGGAAGAAAACTTGCTTTTTCCTTTGCAGCCAAGCTAATTGTGCCATGTCTAGCAAGCATGGCAGTGTGTAGTATCGAGTGCTGCCTTGCTAATACACTTCAGTCCCGCCCACAAACTTCTTGTTGCCATTAGCTTGCACCCTGGCCACTGACAAATTGCAGGTACCATTCCTTAGGGTGCAGTAGCACAACAAGGAACATCACTCGTCCGGTTTTCACAGCAGCAAATGCAAAACACGAGTCTCAATTTCCTATGCTTCTATGTAGAAGTTACCGCTGGCAGCAAGCCAAACTGTCATCAGTACAGGTAAGTCAAGCCATTTAAATTCTGCAAGAATGATTTTTCTATCCTATGACACTGTATCATAGCAATACATAGGCCGGCAGCAATCTTATGGAAAGGAGGAGGTTCTTGTTAGGGGAAAAGATATGTTGTTTCAATGCTGGTTTTACCTTTCTCAACTTGCATTAAGGTATTAGCATTGTGAGAAAACTGAAAAAGGAGCTGTGACAATGCCAGAAAATCATGCATCCAGCAACAGAGAAAACTCATTGCCCTCCCTGGATTTGAAGAGGAGACAGCTGAGTCGAATGGACTAAGCTCACATTTCATCATCTTGGTGAGGGTTTTTTTGTTTGGGATGGGATTGTTTTGGTTGATTTGGTGGTTTGTGGGTTTTGGGGGTTTTTGAGGTGTTTGAGGTTCGTTTTTTCTTATTATTTTAGTTGATATGGTTAATATTAAAAGGTATCCAGGAAAAAAAATGGCATCAACCTCACTGTCAGGAAGACCGCTGCCACATGAAAAGCCAAACTGCTGCGCCAGGGTGGCAGCTAGGTAATGGTATTTTTAACAGAACATAATTTATCACCTAAGTGCAGCATTGTACATGTTGATATCTGTTTCTCGCTGAGATAGGCTTTAAGAGCAGCTTTAAAAAGGGCTTCATACATCTGGAAGCAAGACATATGTTGTGTCCCACTCCAGGTCACCTGCACAGAGCCTCCAGACTGCTCTTCACAATTTTCCCAAACGCCAGCTAAGCCTAATAGTCCAAAGAAGCAAGCTTTCATCATTGTATCTTGAGCAGGCTAGAAGCCTGCTGTGTGGGAGAAGTAGACCCTGTTTGCATCTACTTTTTATTTGGATAACCTTTGAGATGCCTATCATTTATCGGGCAGCCTAACTGAGCAGAAAAGCACAGCTCAGGCACTTCAGAGTAGTCTACAGGATTCTGGGTTTTTCACTCCTGTCTGCTCCTGGGCACCTGCTTGCCAACAGGACCTGCCTATTTATTTTTACATCATTATTTTCTGTTAATTGATTTTCAAACTGTAAGAATCTACACTAACAATAATAACAAATTGGACTCCTCCTCTGTCCCCCTACTCCTGAAGTTTGTTGTTCAAGTGTTCAGAACATGTGTTGAGGGCATGGCTATGTATATATTAAAACATGCAAATGATCACTGATGCCAGGATTGCATATAGGCTAAATGAAAAATGGTTACTCATTTGCAATTATTCCAAGAAATTCTTAGTAGCTGCCAAAACAATAGAACAGTTGGATGAGGAGAGGGCTAGGCTCTGTTTAAGCTGGCATTCAGACTGAAGAAATTCATGCAAAGCCACGACAATGGTTGTCTGGAAAAGTCAACTTTCTCTCAGTGTTGGGCTGGTGCACAACAACATGCACTGATAACGCAGCATGCAGCCACATCTGCCCAGCAAATTGGTTACTTTTCCAGCTTCCGATATAGTGGAGCTGTTGGAGAACACTGAGTGCCTGTAGAGCCAGAGACTGGCAAAAAAAAATACAACATTGACATCATGGCTGTCTGGCTGTGGTAGGATTGCTAATCATGACACTGTTGGTACTAATCTGGGTTAGGAACGATACTGGGGTTTATTACTGTACAAATAGAATAAATGTGGAGAAAGCCAAGACTTAATTCATACTTTATGATCCCTTAGGGTCTCCCTGGATAGGACATTTTTCCCTCATGCCTTTGCTCGTTGATCTCTACCTTCTGGTTTGCCAAACTTTCATTTTCCAGGTGCACCATCAGCTAGCAGGCAATGGTAGGAGTGTTTAAATAGGAGGTTGGAAGATTCATGTGAAACTTGCTCACTTCTAATGAACAGTAGAGAGATAATTTAAGGTCTATTTAACTGGTGCAAAGGAAAAACGCTTACAAATTAGGTCTAATTTTAATTCTAATGCCTAAGAGCAAAAGTCCTGGTTTAGCACTATAAAGCATATGCCAATAGCCTAGGAAAAACCCTTTTGTTACAACTCCATCGGGTCTGTTAGGTTGCATCTTCTACTGCAGCTTTATGATATACATTCTCACTGGCCTGTGCGTGTTCATAAAGTCTGGTGCTGTTGCTGGCAAAGCTTTATTATATTCCTACATTACACAAAGCGCTGTGCAAGGCTAAACAAAAGAAAGTGACATCCAACTGCTAACAAAGACATGTTGGGTATTCAGATTTCCCCTTTTCCCCTTAGCCAAAGCACAGACAAAGGCTTTTTCTGAATCCTTATTGTGTGAAGTGCAACTCAGTTGCAAAATGTACTCGTCATGGCCTTCCATAGCTCTACAACTATCATTTTTAAAGTTATCCTGCATGCTAAATATAATTTGCAGTGGCTGAGGGCTGTGAAACTGAGGTAGCCCTTATCAGAACACAAAGGGTACTTGCACTGCTTTAAAACTATCACCATAGTCGACTTCAGTTTACATACACATGGATCTTCAAGAACAGAGGATTTAATGTTTTAATACCTATGGAAGTATTTTATTCCCTCTGAAAAAAAAATAGTTGGATTCATGGTCGTTAATGTCCAATACCCAAGGTCAAAAATCACATTCATATATTTGGTCAGAAGCATTTCCTTACAAGAGATCAAGATGCCAGAATGTTATGAATTATCAACAGAAAGTGCCCAAGGGATTTGAATGAAAATATTTGGAAGTCTTCAATCAATAGCTGTCAGGAGTCCTGTATCTATAACTGCAGTTGTTTTTAGTAAACATCTGTTGTGTGGTTTTAATTCACCTAAAGAAAATATGTTGGAATTAATTTTTATGGGTTTCTGGGATATCAGATCACCAATTGCCAAAGAACTTTGGCACAATTAAAAGGAGTGAGAGTCAGACAAAACACTTCAAACACTAGTTAGGGCAAATTCCAAACATTTGCCAAGTGAAATGCAATTGTTCATGGTTTGTGCACTACTTACTACTGAAAGATGACAAAATATGTCTAGGGAATAATTAGTGAAAGAGACAGCTGTGGGGTGGGACACACTTAGCCTCATATGATCTATGTACAAGAAGTGATTAACATAGAATTATATCAAAGACACAATACAGTCATAAGGCTCAGGGTCCTGCTCTCAAGAGTTCCTTTCGTCCACCAAAATTAAACATAGAATGCTTCTGTTATTTCATAGACTCAGAGTTATTCCTAAGGGCAAGAACTAGTCTGCTATGTCACAGTCTCCTGGGGAGCTGTGGAAGCCCCTTTGGCTTGATGCAGACAAAGAAGGGAAAAAGAACACCACAGAGAACAGTCCTGCATTTGCTGATGGGGTGAGCAGATGACCTAACGGGTCTTTTCCATCTATAATTTTATTCTGTGGCTTTGATGCTGAAGGCCCTGTTGACATCCACCGTGCTGTTGCTTTCCTGGAAGCTTTAATAAAGATCTGGTTTGGAATTCAGAATAACTAACACCACTGAACAAACAACACTAGTATGGGGTGAGAGGCAACAAAAACGCCAGTGGGAACATGCCCCATCATGCCAGTTGGGTTTATCACAACCCTTAACACCAGGCTCCCTGTAACAATTGCATCAATATATATAGTAACTGGAATGGATGTCAGCATGCTGCATTCTTCAGTGCAGAAGACATACAGTACATGATCACTTATTGTACTGTTTACTCAAGATATTGTTTGGATTTATAAGCTCTGGCCTGAAGACTTGAGCTCATCAAGAGATGCAAGAACACACTTAAAAATTCTCACTCAGCAGCAAACCAGTCAGTATTTCTTTTCTTTTCTTCACCTAGTTACTATCAGAAGCCTACTTCCTCTTCACTACAGCATATCCTTATGTTAAGATTGGCACAAGCTCACAAGAGCCACTTTCTCACATTTATTCCTCAGTCAAAACAGCAGACTTTCTACTTTATTCTGTTGCCACTGGGTTGCTTCTGGGGCAAACACAATTACATTTCTAGCTCAAAGTACAGCAGGAAGATTCAGAATACCTCTTGTAGTCCAAAACTTGGAGAATCAAGCCTTGTCACTTTGCCTACATGAGATACACCACAAGCCTTGAGGGCAGAACCAGTTTGTGAACAATTTCTTTTAGTCTAAGCAGAGCTCCTCGGCTAGCAGTCAGTTTTCCAGCATTTTGCAAAGTCTATAGATACTTTGCCAATACAGTAATTAAATGAAATGCTGTAGAATGCAGCCTAGAGCAGCCCAGATCTGAATTTAGATACCTAGCCTGCAGAGGCATGGTGGTACCACAGGAATATTCTGACTCAGATGGAGCAACTTCTCAGATCTGAAAGAAACTTTGCCCAATGAGAACTCACAGCAGGTCACAGCTCTGTTTCTCATGAGGCTGGCTACATCTGTTCCCTTTTATGCAAGAGAAACACTTCATTAGGGCCCTATGTAACCTTATGTTGGGCAATACTGGGCACTCCTGGTTTCTTCAAATGATGAATCAGTGGGTCCCATTATTGCTTCATACCTCATACAGTAAAGTTTTGGGTGGGTTCTTGGACATGAATCTTGGCTCTGAAAGACATGTTTGATATGGTAGCCTTGGACACAGCCATACAATAATTCAAGCACTTCTTACATAGTGTTCGCTTACATCACTAAGCATAAAATTAAAGCCATCTTTTTTTGCTGTTGCATAAAATAAAAAAAGCCCTATACCATTCTATCTCTTGGAATGCAGGGACACACACACAAAAATGCACCCCACTATGTGGCTTAGGAAGGAATCTTAGATTCCAGACCTTTCCATCTACTGCAGAATGGCCCTGAAGAGAAAACCTTCCCCAGAGCTGAAAGCTGACTGTGAGAGATTCACACAGGCCAACATCCCCCATATTTAGTAAATGAAATTGCACAGGTACACAAGGCAGAACAGAGCCTGCTGCTTGGTAACAAATAAACTGTTGGCATCTTTGACTTTTTCCGATGACTTCATCAGATTATTACTTGGCTTTATCACAATCCAATTTTGTCCCTAATTTCCAGAGTAAATTTGAATTGTGAACGTGTTAGAAAACACAAAAGAGCACCAGGCTATTTTGTAAGTACTCAAGGTACTGCAATTTTCAAAAACACAGTGGGAGCCTGACTGCTGAATTCAGGGGCACTCAGACAGCAATTTAACAACAGAACTACTTTTAGAGTGCAAAGAGATATATTTTGAATCATGGGCCCGTTCATCCCTCCCCTTCCTTCAGTCTGGACTGACATGGGCATGGTGGACTGAAACTGTTAGCCTAACCCAGCACTAGATTAAGACCAGCACAAGTGTAAGTGAACACCAGGACTAAGACTTACTTCTGCCACAAGTCAGGATTAGTTTCTTTCACTCATCCTGCAAAAAAATGGAAGTCTTTTCCAGTGACCTATACTGGGTTCTGTAAATCTTTTAAGCATGGAGTTGCAGGTACAGACAGGACATCGGTCAGCACATGTTCACTCTCAAACTTTTCACATCTAAACCTATAATAGTCATTAGTAAAACATGCAATTGAACACCATGTCAACGGGAAGCCTGTTTAACCAGCCAGCTGCCCACTACTGAGAAATGTTCCTGGTGGTGAGATAATCTGCTTGTTCCCATTCTTACTCTAATGTAATACTGCTGCTATGTTCTGTCCTCCAGAAAGCGCTAGACTCCGGCTTCGCAGCTTTTTCTTTCCACTAAGTGGCTCACACAGATGACACACCCTACCAGTGCTGGGCCTGAGCTTGGGAACACCAGCCTGTTCCAAAAACCAGAGTTCCCACATAACTGCATAATTCACTGCTATCGAGTTACTGGGCTAGCCACAAATTGACTAATGTAATACTCACTAAGGATCAAGAGGTTGTAGCATGAGTGCTTAATTTCCAGGGGAGGGTGATTTGTTCTTCAGTATCACAAACACTTTAATTATCAGCACACAAATAAGTACTAAATCCCCTTCTGGCAGCCAGGCATAGTGTGAAAAGAAAAGGGAATTTGCAACCTTTAACTTGTAGTGTATTTAGACATTAGTGCCCTCTGAAATCTGCCAGTGAAGCTCATGCCATGGGTGCTTTCCCACTGGTGCGGAACAGTCCAAGGACAGGAGAGAAGCTGGGACTCAGCACTGCAAAGCATTGCTTGCCTTACTGTGACTGAGGAATGTCATTTTCAAGTTGGATATCATGCCTTCTCACTTGCTGTTTTCAGCCCATAAACCAAACAGCAGCAGCAATCAAGAGCAATTCCTTTCTCACTACATGCCTATCTGATAGAACGAAGCTTTCCCTGAGAAAACATTTCAGTCTTAGAAAAATCAGATTAGCCTTTTTCTAAGCTAGAAGGGTCTTTTGAATTGATCCTTGAATTTAGGCTTCACATGACTCATTTTTATTTCTCACATTCTTTTAGCAACTAAACTGATTCAAAACTTGCAAAGAAAAACTTCTCACCAGCTATCTTTTCAACATGTCAGAATAAAAGACAGGACCTACTTACGTCTTGTTCAGTAGCATGAAATCCTGACCACGCTGATCATGTTTTCTTCACCAGACCAGCTCAACAATACCACAAATCTTCACAAAGTAGGGGAATGAGAACAGGCTCTAATTATTGCCTGCAGATGTTCACACCAGCCAGTCTGCTGCTAACAACCTTTAATTGCCAGGGTCATAGAATCAGAATCATAGACTAATCTGGGTTGGAAGGGACCTTATAACTCATCCAGTTCCAACTCCCCTGCCAAGGGCACGGACACCTTCCACTAGATCAGGTTACTCCAAGCCCTGTCCAACCTGTCCTTGAACTGCCAGGGATGTGACAGCCACAGCTTCTCTGAGTGCCTTGTACCAGGGCCTCACCACCCTCACAGTGAAGAGTTTCTTCTTCTCTCAGTTTAAAGCCATTCCCCCTCATCCTGTCACTACATGCATTTGTAAAAAGTTCTTCTCTGGCTTTGCTGTAGGGCCCTCTTTAGGTCCTGGAAAGCTGCTCCAAGGAAATTTCTTGCTTATGCAATTAGCTAAGGCTATATAAAGACTTCTTTTTTAACCAAGCAGGAAATATTCCCACTACAAAATGTTAAAAGCAGCCCTTAGTTATCACCATGAATATACCAGACAAATGACAGCAAAATAAGGCAGTTTGAATGCAATGACTGGAAACTTGCAAGGAAAGTCCTCTGAAAGTCTCCCTACCCTCTGCCAGGGCTGCTTGTCCTCTCTAACAACCTGCTTTCTGAAACAGATTTCTAAGTGTTAAACTATAAAATCTAAGCTAGAAAGTTATTTTACAGTAGATCATCCTTCTCTGAATATTGCAGTACCAGCAATCTTTCTTGGTATGCAATTCGCACAGTAATCAGTGAAGAATTTAGTCCTAGCACTGTTCTGTCTTCAGCTAGCTCTTGCATTTACTACATTATCTTGTTTATCTAAAAATGGTTATTCTTCAACCTAGAATGATTTTATTCAGTCTATAACCACATCTCATCATAGTAGCATCTGTAAAAAAAGTGGATTAATTTTGGAAGAAGCAACTTCTTAAACACCACTGGACTGCTACTCTGTGGGCCAGAGAGATTTTTATTGCTTGAGACAAGCAAAGAAAAACATTCAGCTTCCAAACTCAGGTAGGTATGATAGAGCCACAAGGGTTACATGTACTTACTAAGGACTTTATAGAATATGTTTCTTTCTATTTAACCCCTCACTCTCTCACACTTTGCAATTACCTCTCAACTTCAGAGCTAGCAGTAAGATCTATTTCATTCAGCTGCTCAAATTAAATGAGTTATTTGAGCCCCTCCAGCTCCAGGTGTCATTAAGCAGAGCTCGACCTTTCCTACCCACAAATGTGGCAAGCATAAATGTTAACTGGTTTCCTGTCTTAACATCCTGAAAATCAGGTGAAACCAAAAAGTAAAGTCAGGTCCCAGAGTACATTACCCATAGGGCCTCTTCCTGCCAGCTCTGCAAAGGAGAACAAGCAAGTGCTTTTTGTTTAGTGCTTATACTAAACCACACAGTACTGAGGGTTAATAGGTCAGTTTATATGTCTATCCTTCCTGAAAAGAAATTGGACTTTATGCCACTGGCTTCTTCTGACCTAAAGGGACTGGGTGATGTGGAAAATTATGAAGGAGTTCACATGCTAGGCTAAGTGGCATAAGTTTGGGCACCATTTCATTCCCTGGAGCCAATGATTCTGATGCCATGTGTCAGTGAAATGATTATAAGAAGCAGAAAGGAACTCTATGCATTCAAAGGAGCAAAAGGGAAATAAGAATAATAGATTGATTTTCAGAGTCCACCCTCATGTGTCTTTGGCTCTCAGTAAAAACCTCTGTAGTATCTCAGCACAAGGTGGTCACAAGGACACTTTTTTTCTTTTTAAAGAGACATCTGCAGCACTTTCACAGAAAAAAAAAAGTAGAAGGAAACAATTTCCTGATTAGCTTCTATAATGAGAAGGAGAAGTGGAAAGGAACCCCTCATAGAGCATAGACTGAAATTGAGCCAAGTGCTATACAGCTGAACTTTTTCAGTGACTATAAGCCATGAACTAACTCACAGTTGCTTTCTCCATATGTGTGCTCGAATGTCTTCTAGTAAAAGTACAAAGCCAGTAGTCAGCCTCAGCCAACTGAACCCAGCAGTAAATGTCTAACAGCTCCTGAGCTCATGTATGCCTTTGAGGAAAGCAGGCAATGAAAGGAGAGGTTGGATTAGTTGCCACCCAAATGAAAGGATGCATCATGAGCTTCACCTGGATTAGTCTGCACCAATGGGAAGGAGCTGCAATTGATGCTCTGCCCATGTGAGGCCTAAACCTGGCTGAACTTTGGCTTTTCGTAGACGTCAAAAATATCCATATACAATCCATGCCTTTAGGGTGCTAGTCTGCTTTTATTTTAGATTTGAACTCCCACCCCAATATCGGTGCTGAAAGAGCTCCAAATATCAGAAACCCCACAGTGCAGCTTAGAGATGAGCTCACCTGTAATCAGTGGGAGGGAGACAGAAGTAGCTGTCAAAGAATAAACATTGCTTGAATCCAAACATGGAGAAAACCTTTTGGTCAGCTTAGCAAATGGTTAGGCATGGGAGAGTTAGTAAAACAAAAAGACACCACTCAAACAGCTACTAAATAACAGCAATTAACTTCCTTATCTTTATTTTGTGGAATAAAATGCTGATCTTATTCATTTACTCTGGTAGATGGGAAAATATTATCACCAGGCGTCGTGAGCTGGGATGATGGGAAAGTGTAGGAGCAGAAAGCAATTGAGTAGTTGTGAAAGAGCTGGACAGAATATGACATAACACACCAGGTCCAGCTAATGAACCTGCCTGAATTTATAGGTGGATAAAACATGTTAAGCTACGGGTCATTTGAGTTCTCAAGTGACAGGTCAGATCTGTGGAGTGGCAAGCATAGCATCATTATAAAAATAAGCATTGGCAAGTATTATGAGTCTGTCCTTACGTTTAATAACATTTAATTTTATAAGTGGTTCTGGATGATATCAAGTGGCTGTTGAGTCAATTAAATGCACACAGAGAAGTGCCTATGGAAGCTGGATTACTGGCACAGGGTCAAGGCACTCCTGGGCGGGTGGGACATTCCCCATCCATAGACATTTTTATTTGTTTGTTACTTATGCTCTAGCCCTCTGAGAGCTCAGGGCAAGACTCCACTGACTTATAAAGCTCTGCTTCTGTGCCAAAGTATCTCCATCAGCCACCTCAGCTGCATGACACCTATCTCACACCCAGGCCTGTCAGCATTGCCAAAGTGATATCCTCAGCACATCTGCCTGAGCAGGACCCGCGTGCAGCTGAGGGAGCACCAAGGCCCTTCTCTGCTCTCTGCTTTTCTTCTCCTCCCTGGAGCTGTGTATGGCTGTGCTGAGCATGGGTAAGATCCCAGGGGCACTTTGAGGATTTGGGGCAAATCTTGTTGCAGTGAAAGCAGTGGGAGTTTTGCCATTGGCTTTGGTGGGGCCGGACTTCATTCATAAAGCGTTGACTGCTATAATAGATTTACCAGCCCCGCAGGCAGCCCATGCAGAAGTGTAATAGATCTCACACTCTTGCTTCTAGAAATGAATCCCCTGGCTCATGACAAGGTCTGCAGGGAGCAGCTTCCCTGAGCCAAGCCCTTTATCTGGGAAACCTACCACATGGTTCTCCACTGTACACGCAGGGCAGAGCAGGGCTGACTGTGCTTCCACCATGGATGGATATACGTGCATGCCATCCAGCTCTGGGAGAAGCCAGAAGCCCCCCAGAGATGTGGCCTGGGTGGTTCTGCATCACAGTGTGCTGGTCCCTTGAGCAATAACAGCAAGGGTGGACTTCCCCTGCTTGCACTGTGTCCAAGCTGGCCCTGAGCAGCCTCAGCACAGAAGCGACACAAGCCACTGCATGAGCCAGCATCTGTGCAACCAAAGGGATGAACTCTGTTTATTACAGAGCAGGGAAACTGCTGCAGCAGCCAGCACTGACCCTGTGCTACAGCTGTGGAGAGAGCTGTGGGCTGAGTGCTGCCGGCCGTGTGTACTGCCTGTTCACTTGACTTAAATAGAAAAGGAGTCAGGGAATCCTGCTCCATTGTCCTACTGCAAGTGGGAAAGGGCTAAACTAATTCAAACCAAACTCAGCACAGAACCTCCTCCCAGGCGGAGACATTCTTCTGTTAGGTTCAGCCCTGGGAGAATTTTTACAGCTGAGCAATAACTCTTGAAACAGAGGCGAAGGCCTCACTAGCTCCAGGCTCCTAAAACAGGGAGCAGCACAGAGCAACGGGCACCGTTTAACGGTGTAGGAGTGTGTCCAGCTCTGGGGCAGCTGGAGGGTACTGGGTGATGGAGGGGGTTAATCGTCCTAATTGCCCAACGAACATTTCCTAACATTGTCAGTTTTACCCACAAGTTACAATTTCTCTGTTACTATAGAAGCAAGTTGTTGATACTGGATTCATTTTCTGGGTTTTATTCCTTTTTGTCATTTTTCCCATGAACTAATAAGCCACAGTGGATTTGAAAGTATGAGCAAATGTGAACACTATACAAAGCACTTTTATGTTCTATTGACATTTTCTTCCCACCCTAATAATTTAGAGCTGTTAACATAAAAAAAAAATTAAGATGATCATACTTCCCATCACTTTCATTTCCCAAGTTTATGAAGGAAGAACCATGAGTAATTTCCCATAGTTATTGTTTGCAGCACAACACATGGTCTCAATTACTGGGATAAGAAACATAGAGAGGGTATTGGTGAGGATAAATGATTTATCTGAGCATTTAATTCAAAATTCATTTTCCATGCCATAGTTTATATTACCCTGATCAGCCATCATCTTTCTTATTGCACTTTATAAACTTAATCCAACTCTTCGAGCAGGACCCTGGGTCATGAGAGATCAGTGTGCTGACATGTTTTTGGAGCAGTGAAGCATATGCAGGGTGACCCTCCAGCAAACCTCCTTGCTGCTAAAGGTATCTACATCAGAAAGGCAGATCTGGACAAATCTAGACTAAGAGGGCACAAAATAACTCTTGGATTCCACTTCTGTTCTAATTCCAGGGAAAGAAAAGGAGGCAACAGCTAGTATCAGGATCCATGCCCACAAAACAGAATTTGTGCATTAACATGCAGTCTCTTTCTGGCAGTTGAAGGTATTTTGCTTTCATTTATGCTGTAGCAGTAGATTTGAAGAGCATGGCTGGGACAGGCTGGTGGCACCGCCAAGACTCACAGCAAATGGAGTTTGGCTGCTTGCAGCTTTTGCAGAGGTGGGTGTTCAGCTGACATCACAGCCAGCATTTCTTTCTCTTTCACCCTGCCTTCCCATCTGGTGAGCAAAGTTCAGCTGCTTCTCTTGTAGGACTGCTCCTGGTTAGAGATCATGCAGGACATGAGGTATGCAATGCTTAGGGGGCTGGTGGAGAGGTCTCCCTGCTTAAATCCTTTACCATTTCTCTGGTCTTAAGCAAATTCCAGGCTGGTCTGTGGGGAACTCAAGGCTGTGCAATTTGTTAGCACAAACAAGCCCAAGACAAATAATTGGTCTTTTCACCAGGGGGTTGTGCAACTCCTGCCAGACTTGGGCCTGGCCATCACGTTGAGACCCACAATTTCCTCCCTCAGTTTTAACTGTGCTGTCACTGTGGAGCAGAAAACACTTTTTTTTCCAGTATATTTTGGGATACCGGAGCGCACAGTGGATATGTAGGGGTGACAACATGATTAATAAATTTGGTCTCCTCAATGACACAAATGGGCGAGTTCACACCAAGCTGGCTTTGTTGAAGAGTGAACTTTTGAAATACAGCTCTGCTTCCTGGTACGCAGCATCTTGTCTTTGCTCTGAGAACACATGTAGCAGACATTTTTCAGCCTTTTTTAATCCCTTTCCTCTCATTGCTGGCTGCTGCTTTCAGTCTTAATCCATGCAGCACGGACATGATACATGATTTAAAAAATGAAGACCAGGTCTCCTGGGGCCCTCCACCCATCCCTCAGCCAAGATTTGCCATGCCACACAGCAGCTCCACTTGGGATTCTCCAGCTCTGACCTTATGATGTGTCACACCACAGTTACATCCCAAGAGCAGAGACCATTGCTGGTCTAACACATGGCAACACCTAACCTCTGTGCTGCTTTCATGTAAGAGCTCTACTAATAGAACATCTCTGAGCTTTACATCCTTTGTTGTGACTGCTTCTCCCCAATGCTGTGAGGACATGTCATGGTTTAAGCCTCCCAACCACTCAGTTTTATCTCTCACTCCTCTTTTTTAATTCCCCCCACTCCCGGAGGGATGGGAAAGAGAATCGAAAGAATGCAACTCCCACAGGTTGAGATAAGAACAGTTTAGTAACTAAGGTATAACATAAACCACTGCTGCTGCCACCAGTAATAATAATGACAAGAGAAATACAAGGAAAGAATACAACAGCTCACCAACTATACCAAGCCGGATCATGCAGTGCAGCCCCACCCTTCCGGGCCTCTGCTCTCTGTTTTTACATCCTGAGCATGATGTACTGTGGTATGGAATACCTCTTTGGTCAGTTTGGGTCAGGTGCCCTGTTTCTGCTTCCTCCCTGCTTCCCCTCCTCCCTGGCAGAGCATGAGGCTCAGGAAGTCCTTGGCCAGCCTAAACATTGCCAAGCAGTAACTGAAAACAGTGCTGTTATCAGCACTGCTCCCAGGCTCAAAATCAAAACCACAGCGCTGCACCAGCTACCAAGAAGGAGAAAAACAACTGCTGCTGCTGCTGAACCCATGACAGGACACTGAGATCTTGAAAAAGTACTGGGACATCTTTTACAGGAGCAGATTTGAAAATTGGAGGCAAAAACCTGACAGTGAAGAGCTTGCAGTAAGGGGATTTATGCCTTTATCAGGTATAATTTAAACATGTGGAATGAGAAATCTTTAAACCTTTTCTTTGGAGTTCAGTAAATGAGGAATTGTCTTTAAGAGCTTAATAATTTACACTCAGTACTTGCTGAAGTCTCATAATGATCTGGCCCCAGTAGGTCTTGTTTTTTTTTCTCTCCTTACCAAAGTCCTGTGAACAGCCCTATGGTCCTTCTTAAAGCGCTGGTTGCCTCAGGAGTGCCAGATGATGAGGAGGGCTTTGCACCAAGGCTGGTAGCCTTGTGTGCCTCACTACTGCCAGGGCAGGTGACTGCTTACTGACATCAAATCCTTTGTGCAGCTGGCCTGCAAAGCCAGTGCTGCTCATTCCTTCTCTCCTTTCTCCCAGTTTCCTGTTGTTTCAGCCTTGCACTGATGTGAATACAGGCTGACAGTGCGGTTCCCTTCGTATCCCCTGTCTGCTCTGTGCTGGCACCTTCCTCCTCTCTTCCTGCCCATCCCTCCTATCACATGTTTCTCAAAGCAGCAGCAACTTGTGCTATCACCTTCTTCTCTATATTCCCAGTTCAGCTGCTTGTATTTTGCCTGAAAGTTAAAGCCAGATCCTGCTCAAATATTTTCCATCCACAGTTTATGTTTGGCGCAAGAAGAATCTCATGATGAAGGGATTTAATGATGATACATATTTTTTTATTTATAAAGACGTTTATGTCTGAATTTCTCTTAAAAGTGCCTGAATGAATCTAACAAAATCTGCATGAGAAATGCAGCTTCTTTCAGGTATCTTTTTGATCTCTTTTCCGTCTTTAAGGTACCTGTGCCATGGCAGAGCTGGCAGCAGTGGCGAGCCAAGCCCCATAACCCTGTTAGGTACCTCTAGCCTGGACAACTGGTACCGTGTCGCTCTGAATCTCAGGAATTCAGGCAGAAAGTCCCTTTTCCCACCATGTGCTTGGATATGAGCCATGTTTAAATGCAGAGTGTGGATGAAGACAATGGGTCTTGTTCTCCTGTGTAGATTCCTTAGCTAACTTTATTCCTCAAAATGCAAATGCACAGTATAGACCAGATCTTTGCTGGATAAGCCAAACCTGAAGTCACTGCACTCCAGGCTTGGAAATTGCACATTTGACTTCAAATCAAGAGCTTGGAAAAGGCTTAATTACCTGGAGGACTTGCTGGGGCAGCACAAGGCACGTCAGACTCCCGGCCAGACATGCACAGCATCACCTGCAGTGGGGGAATGCACCCCACTGTTGGTGCAGCATCACAGGCATCTGCTCAGTGCATGCAGGGCTTTGGGCACCCACCCTGTGAAGCAGTTTCTGTGTGGTTTGTTCCTGGGACTTGCCTCTGATCTTTGTTTTTACAGTCAAAATTCAAAATCAAAGTGAAACTCAGCCAAAGTGCCAAGACTTCCTGGTTACAGATCGACACTAAGCAAAGAATCCACGGTTTATATGGTTTCGAACTAAAATCATAAATCATCTCTTATGCACCTAAAATTTGTTCCAAATTTGCTCAAAACCTGGCCTAGATTTGCCTGAGTCTTGGTCCAGGAGTGCTTGAAACTAAGCCCAGCTTCAGAGAGAGGTTCATGAACCTCGACAAACCTGGCCCAAGAACTGAGGTTGTAATGAAACCCAAAACCAGGGGAGTTTCACCTGGTTTGGGTTTGGCTATAGACATTTCTCACGGCTCTCATATTTATTATGATTACAATAACAACACATTCATGCAGAGCTGCGAGCATGCACACAACCCTGCAAAGTGAAAGCGTCTAGACAGCTTCCTACCTGTCCAAGCTTACTGCTGAGTAGTGGACTGCCCTACAGCTCCACTCAAACTCAGTCCCACGTGAACTGCTTAAAAACCCAGCGTCTCCCGGGTTGTCGCAGACCAGGGGAAAAAGAAAAATCACCCTGAAGCACCTCACATAGGAATGATAGGAATAAAGGATCAACCTCCAAAGAAAACTAAGCAGTAGCCATGTTTTCCTGGCAGCCTGAGAGACGAGCTGGGGAAGGTGGGAGAGTCTGGGTCCTGCTCACCAGCAGTGTCACTTCTGATTATCTCCGTGCAGCCTGCTGACCTGGATACTTGCCGCAGCTCTTTTTTTGCCAGGACAGAACTACTGGACACTGTCACTCTGTTTTTTAAATCTATTAATTTTTAACTGGTGCTGCTGCATCTGCAGTGACAGCATCCTATCTGTATGGGGTACCTACGGACACAGTGCCCAGGGGATGCTGGTGAAGCATGGGGCCATGCCTCTGGCTTTCTGAAGAGTGTGGGGAGCATCTGGGGCTCCACCAGGCTCCATCTGGGACATGTTGTAGTGTAGAGGTGCAGTTCCCATGGCTTTGTGCCCATGTGGCTCCTTGTCTTCCTCCCCAGGTACATATCAGTACTTCGGGGCTGCTCCTGGCAGAACAGCCATTGCCTATGGGCTCTCCCAAATGAAACCATCTGGTTCTCAGTTCCTGCCCTGCAAAACAAGGATGACAAACACATCCCAACCTCAGAAGGGTGTAGCGAGGTTCAACACCAGTGTCTGCAAGGCGCTCATATCCTACAGCCCTGGGAGCCATAGAGAAGCTCATAAACAAACAAACCTGCAGATGTGAGAGCTGAGCCAGGGCAAGGGCTGGGCCTGCACTGCTGCCATGAGTGAGGGAAGGGTCCAGCCCAAGAGAGGGAAGGAGAAAAAGCCCTTCCTGTGTAGTCAGCAAAGGTTTAGCACAGTGTGACTTCAGCCTGGAAGTACTGAGATGTAGCTACCTGACTAGACCCTTAAGAAAACTACATGCATTTCTACATACACATAAGTGTGTGACTAAGCAGGCTGAGGACTTGGATGAGAACAAGCAGCGCTGGCACACGCGGGACTGTAGCACCAACACAGAGCTGCACCACAGCTTTGCCAGCATGGTCCTACCCAGCTGGGCAGCCCCAGACTCCACAGCTGTTGCTGTGCTGTGCAGGCTCTGTTAGAAACGAAAAAGTGAGCCTGAAATACAAAACCAAACACTTTGGTGACCCCTCTGGCCTCAAGGTTCCTCTGTGGAGCTCAGTCGGAAGCTCTTAACTGAGGAGTTGGCTTGGCCATGGTATTCCTCAAAAGCGTTTGTTCGGAGGGTGTGAAATCTTTGGCAAGTTTTAAGGTCGAAGTACATTGTTGGAATTTGTTGAAGTCGTCGGCATCTTCAAGGTTTGCTGCACAGGAAGAGGGTCTCATCCTCAGGCAAACCAAAGCACACAGCCCACACCATTGCCTCCAAGTACTGCTCTCAGAGCCTCTCTGGGGGCACCATGGACCCTGGTGAAGAGCACACTGAATGCGGCAGCAGCACAGAACCTGACACTGACCACCTCCACCTTCCCAGCACCAGCAGTGCTCTGCCTACTCCAAGAGCAGTGGTGGTGCTTTTCCTGCTGCAGGACACCGCTGCAGCACCTGGATGGAGACCTGCAAGCAACAGCTCAGGAGTAGCACAAGGCACCAGAGCTGGAGGAGGACCAGCACATCGAGTGAAGCACAAGCCACATGCACTGTGGCGTTCTGGGCCACTAAGTGACTGCAGCATTCTTCCCCCTCCCATTTTCTTTCCTTTTTGCTACTACTGCAACCCCTGCCATCATTGGCATTTTCTTTAGTGTAAATAATGGCATATTTTGTCCCAAATTACAGCTGCTTGCCCTGTCCTAAGTTTTCACATCATCCACACCAGAGTGATTCTGCAGTTAACAGGACACCCTGGATCTGTGCTGCCAATGCAGTTCACACAGAGCCTCCTGTCTAACCATAGGAGCTCACACGGTCTGCATGTGGTCCTGCAGGCACCCGACATGCTCAGGACACAGGGGACAACTGAGAGCTCTGAGATTTTATGAACAGCAGAGTTTTAGCTGAGTGTTTTTCTGCTAAGATTGGGATAATATGTGGCTTACTCTGGGTGAACAATCTGGTTAGGACACTGCCAACCTGGATTTACTGGATTAACCTGCTGTACATCGTATCTTTGCCTTAGCTGCTGGCCACTCCTGCAAGCATGAAGCCAATCAAAGCACAGAACCTTAGAGGCTTGCTCTAAGGGGAGGATGAAGTTGGAAAGACCCTAGGCCCAGGCTTCCTTGCTTTGGGATGTTGGTGTGTCCTGTTAGCTCCTGTTCCACCTGGCACAGGGCAGCTGGGGGCATTGGGATGGGCACAGAGCTCCTGCAGCTCCATAGGCAGCCCTGACCTTGCCAGCAGCTGAACTCAGGCTTCCCCAATGTGACTGAAAGCACAGAATTTTCCTGTCACATCAGTGAAGTTAAAGAGAAGCTGTCTCCTCATCTGGTGCCCACTCAGCTGCAGCATGATGTCAGCTCTTAAACCTGGCTCATTTTGGCAGAGACCATCAGATCCACAAGAGCACTGAGAGGCTTTAATGGCTCAAGCACAGCATCAGTTTAAAGGGGGAATCCTACAAACCCCTTCACAGCAAATGTCAGTTTCTAAAAGTGGTGCAAAGGGTTTTGCAGTGCCAGCACCACCACCCTCAGCCCAGCCTGGAGATGCCTTGTACTGCACTTACCTGTGTAGGAGACTGACAGTGCCCACACTGGGTCCCAGGAGGGCTGAGGCAGCTGTGGGGCAATAGCCCTGGTGTCCTGCTCTTCAAACAGCTCAGGCCTCTCTGTGAAGTCTTGACCAGATCAGCTCTCACAGAGCACAAAGCTGAACTTCAATCACAGTGTGTTTATCTTAGAGAAAACCTGAGCCTGACCCTTTGGGACCTGCCGTAGGAAAGCAAACACCTCAGGTCCTTTGAAAGTCAGCTTGAGAGGGAGACTGGAAACAGTCATGTTCTGCCAAGATACACGTCAGTTGTCAAGTTTACAAGGCACTGATACAACACACAACAAGAGAATGATCTGACATGTACAGTAACAAGCCATCTTTGTTGAACTGTTCATCAAAAATTCTATTTATTATCCACAGATGAACCAACGAGCCCTGTGCACAGCTGCAGTGGAGGGAAGCCACAGTTATTTCAAATAGTTGAAAATTAAACCATTTTCTTGAATTTGAGAAATATCCTTTAATTGCAAAAGGATCTGCATTCAGAGAGACCTCTGCTTCAGCCTGACTGGTGCTTAGAGCTGTTCTGGGATCCCACCATCAAATAAACACAGGGAATGATTTTAAAATCACACTGTAGGCTACAAACCACTCTTTAATGGTAGGTCTCACGCAATATTGTTCTGCGAGTTTGTGGTTCACTGAAACTCCAAAGAAACTGCAGAAATTCAGACTAATGTAAATAATTGTACACATACAGCAACTAAAACTGACAGGCAGAAATAACACATCAGTTAAAGGGCACTGCTGCAAATAGACAGATGAATAACTGACGTAGAATATGGGGTTTTATGTGCAGATCAGTACAACAAGACTGGGATTTCCATTTTGAATAGCTGAAAGAGACTGTCAAGATTTCTTGTCTCTGCAGGGTAACAAAGGCGATTTGCAGAACCGAGCAGGCAGCACTGGGGCTGCTGGAAAACAATCACGGAACCTTTGGCATGGTAAGGTGTTACAGAGCAGCTAAAATGCTGAACCAGCTCCACTGGGCAGAGTTCTGACAGGGCTTTCTGAAATCACCCTTCTCAGCTGCCCTCACTGTTTAAGGGCTGGAGAGAAAATACTCAAACTGTACGTTTCACTCTGAACTGCATGACCTTGCACACTGCCACTGGCACTAAAAATCACCCCCAACCTGCTGAAACAGGAGTGCCATTTACAACTGTGAAGTTCTGATTATATTTCATCATAGTTACACAACATGTGGAAAAAATACACTGTTCAGCATTTTGGCACACTAATAAATAAAATCCAGACATGGTCTATTAAAAATATCAAAGTAGCCCTGTGCACAAGCTCCTTTTCATACAGTTATATCTGTTATGCAGAAGAAATCAGAGAGCTGAAGTCTAATTACAGAAAATAATACAATTTCAGGTGAATTATTACAGTGCATTTCCCTTCCAAAGCTATTGCATCTTGATGCATGTTCCCTCTATCAATGCAGAGCAGTTGCAGTGACACCATTTGTTTCATTGCTTCTTCCAAATTTTATGTACAACATTCTGCTGCTGCTAAAAGATATATCATGGCACTTGTGTATACAAGAACACCCTCATCATCAAATAATTTACTTAATATGAAAAACCGGCTACAGCTTATGATGGTTTTTGGTACTTGATTTTCCCTTTGTTACCAGTCTTAGGTTACTTGACAATAGCCATTGAAATAGGGGTGAAACAATGGAATATTTTAAGTCGAGGCAGTTCTAGCAAACAAGACTTTTCAAATTAATTGTGTTTTCTGCATAACAATTTAACATCCACATCTGCATGTTCTGGCTGTCAGTTACTTATTGACAGGATTATTCAGGTCAAGCCATTGGAAATGCTCTAACTCGCTCTCTGGAGCCAGACAGTAATTTGACAGAAGTCCACTGTGCTCAGATCTGTGATGGTTTCTGGCTTTCTTCAGTTCTTCCTTTGCACGAACAATGAGTAAATGGCAGCAGCAGGCTTTCAAGGAGACATCACCTGTGAACACAGTCAGATACAGCACCAACCCTACCAACAGGGCCTCCAACATGAGCATGCAGCTCCTCACGCTTCTAACAAGAACACAAGGCCACAGAATAAACAAAAAAAAAAAGACTGTTTTATTGTGACATTTATGACATTGAACCCTTGCTGATAGGAATGGCTGTGGGTACTCCTGACATGTTACATAATGTCATGGTGTAGGATGGCACTGATTGTCATCTGACTTTTGAGAATGTTTAATGGTCCCTACTGACCTCAGTGCATTTTGGCAAGTCACAGAAACTTTATCATCAGGTTTGTGTATACAGTTAACAAGTAGTTGGTCTTATAAGCACCATTACAAACCCTCACATTAAGGGTATTATTAATCTAGTTTACAAATGCTTCATTGATAAAAATAGCATGATTACAGTATACACACACTTAATTTACATGTAATGTATTATAGGCATAACTGAGATAAACTACTGAGCTAACTTTGGTTGATTGAAGTATTTAGACTGAATAATGGCAATTTTGGCTTCTAAGTTGTGTAAATATTACAGTGCATTTATAAATCTAGGTTGAAAATTTACTAGCACCAAATGGATATCATAAATGGCGGACCTAGTAAGTTGTAGTTGGAGAAGCAAAGTTTAAGAATTACAAAAATAGAGCTGTCCATCAGTTGAAAGCACATTCTTGTACCTCTGCTGAAATGATGATGTGTCTCAGCATCAGTGGCCAACTTCCAAGGATAAAAGTCCCAGTTTTCAAGATTCAACATATCAAGGTAGCTCAGCTACACGTAAAAGCCTGAGAAAGTGGTTGTTTTGAGCTAGAGTATTCATCCTGTACCTTGTTTATGTAATAATATAATAGTGCTCGTTCATACGAATGTACTCATGTAAGACTGTACCTATGATATGGAGAATCTGATTGGGAGGAATAGTCAGTCCTACCTATCTATCTTTGGTTTAATTATTTGGTCTTTGGTTGATGAATTAATGAAGCAATATCTGAATTTTCATTTTCAGGTTATCTCCCAGCTCACCACTGAGGTAGTCTTTGTCATGTTTCTCTTCAAGCTGGTTAAGTTCCTTCTTTTTATAGAGTGGAATACTACTGATTTGTAATGAATAGTTTCCAGGCACTGGCTTCTTCTTTGTGAAATGAAGGTAACTTATTCCGTCCTTCTTATTGATTCTAAAGAAACCATCTTCATTTCCAGAGTCAATTAAATATCGGTTATGGTTTGTCAGTGTTGTGAGGGCAGGAAGCAGTTCCAGGATACGGTCTTTGTTACTGAGATCCGAGATGTTGATGGAGAAGACTGCTGCTTTCTCAGCGTCCCAGCTGGCGAGACTGATGGGCGGCTGCAGCTCTTGCTGATCCTGCACAAGAACAAATTATGTCAGTTGGCTTTGTCAGAGTGCGTTCCACACGTGCCTGTGTGCATGCGTTGCTCACCCAGCTCATTCATTGTTAATTAAATACTTTTCAGAAGGAGGTTCTGTACTGTCATCCGTCAAATGCACTGCTATGGGCCTGGGACTTGTCAGGGTAAAGTACAGTCTTTGCTGCTGCTCCAGCATGGGTAAGGAGCCTGAGATGTGATGAAAGCTTCTGTGCGTGGGTCCTGCTGCCTGACAAACCACCCTGCTCTGTGCTTGGAGTCCATCACCAGACTCCCACAAAGAGAGCAGCAAAGGCTCACTCCTCCCTGCCAGGGGAGCCACAAGCTAACATGAGCAGTGTGCAGCAGAGAGCAGGGTCTGGGGAAGGCTGCCATTCAGATGAGAGTTTTCTGCTTTGCAAGATTCACTTTGTTTGGGTGTGAAGCCAGGAGGGGCTGTGGGTTCAGTGGGGTGCTGGAAAAGCAGCATCAGCCCTCACCTCCCAGTGATGGTAACTGGGATCCCCCTGAGCACAGGTCACTCTGCAGTGGCAGAATGATGACACTTCAGGCAGCACATCAGCTGTAACATTTTCATTTGGAAAGCAAGCGAAGCTCTATGTCACCCTTGAGACAAATGCAGCACTAATTACAGAGTACTGAAACACACTGAAGAAACAGCTTACAACCCCACTCTGCCCAAAATCAAATGCCTACACTCTTCTGGGCAAAACTGCTCTCATGTCTTCCTGTATTAGCAGAGCACTACGCACTGAGCACCTAATGGAAACAGCTAACAGGATCCCAAATCCTCTGTATCTGTGTGTGAAAATCAAGCCCTTCAGCACATACACAGGAGCAGAAGGTATGGATGACATTCAGCACAGGGTAGTGACTGTGTGGCAACATTCTACAGGAGTGTTCAGCATCTCTTGATTACATTTAGAATGCAACACACATTTGCACACTCAGACACATACTTTCATCTGAATAGTCTAGAGACCTGCCATGACATGCTGCTTCTGTGGTCAGGCCAGAGCAGATCCCTTCACCTGTAACATCCCTTTCACCTTAGAGTGGATGGAGAAGTGAGAATTTAAATGAGTATGGACTTGGGAACCCTTCTCCTGCCGTTTGCTGAAAGTCTGCATGTAACTAATGCGAACCACAAGGTTTTAAATCCACCCACTAGTGACTGGATGACCGGACTGGGCAATTCAGACTTCATACTGCAAGAAGTGGAAATAAGCCAACGTGGGACTCCCCTGGTAATTCAAGGAGTTTGAATTTTGCAAAGGAGGATGACCTTTGCCTAATGAAAGTGAGCAACTTCAAAAAGCCCACACGCAGACTACTCAATAGCTAAACCCAGCTCTCCAAAGAGCTTTTCTACTTGGATAGGGGTGCACATTTTTGCTGTGGGATTGTCTCCTGGTGCGCCTCCTTCTGACACTGGCTTTCACAAGGCAGTCACAAGCTCTTTCCCCCCGGAAGGGTCAATTACCTCTGCGTCATTTGCAGTTTCATTAGTGCTTCTGCGCTTCCTTCCTCTCTTGGGATAGCCATTGATTTTACATTCATAACAAGCTTCTGGAGAGAGGGAGTTGTCATCTACTTCTCCACTGAGTGAAAGCTCTTGTCCTTGACCTTTGCCTAGCCCCACTCCAGAAACACAGTGTCTGAGGAAGGAAGAAATCCAAAGTTAATTCCAGTGAGACACAGATCTTATCAAAACCTGGATTTGGGCAACTCTGAATACAAATAATAAAGCAATTATGTTGCACTGTTTTCCTAGGAAAATCTGCTGAAGTCAACAGGCAAAACTCTCATTGAATCACAACGCAGCTACCTCTGGTTTCAAGAACCTCCATGAGGCTTTGCCTAGGAGAGACCTGCCAATATTTAACAGTTTTAAAAACACAGGCTTAAGCTCTGAGAAGTTGTGAGTAATTCTTGTCATTCGACCTGGAACACGTTGAAAGAGACCAATATTCAGAAACTGCTGAAAAAATCTGAAAGGTGAGGTCTTGCTTAATAACCCCAAGGCTTTCAGTCACTTCTGAAATATAAGCCACAAGTTTTCTGCTTTCCATTCAAGTTGCTTGGTCCTACAAAGCTGCACAGCCCTAACACTCCCACTGGGACAACTGAAAATTGGTTTCCTCGATAAAGCAGACATTTATTCAAAAAATGATTCATTTGGAACACAGAAGAATATGGAACACACAAGAATATAAAAGCATACAGAATTGTTATTCCAGCCAGTGGGTGAAGCCACTTGTATAATATCATTTGCTTTTGGAGCAGGCAGGAGCTTGGGACCTGTGATACACCACAAATCACAGCAAAGGGTATGAGCTCCCAGGTGGCAAGCTCAGAGAACTTGGCTGGATGCTGGGTTGTGCAGGAGGGAGGAGAAAGCAGTGGCTTAAAAGAGATGGTTGAACCTGGCTGCCCTGACCAAATTCCATTAAGCATTAAAACCACGTGGCTCCCTTCCCTTGGTTATTTTTCTCCTCTGTCATCTCCAAAAATCAGCATGTGCATCCAACTCTTCAAGCACCTCCACAATCTTTTCCCTCTTTCATTGGTGACAAACCCCCCGGTTCTGCTGCTCCACACTACAGCAAAAGGAGTGGATTATGTCCCTTTTATATCTATTAGTTTAAAATGAGAATCCCTTACCCTTGTCCTATTCTGAAGTAACCAGGTGGACATCCACAGACGTAGCCACCTTCTGTATTTGAACAACCATAACTGCATGGGGCTTGTGCAGAACCGCATTCATTGATATCTTGGCAACCTCCACTAAACTGTTCATACTGAAATCCAGTTGGGCACATACATTTATAGCTTCCCAAAGTATTGTGGCAAGATGCTCCTCCACAAATGTGCGCACTGAGACATTCATTTTCATCTGGAAAAGAAGCAGAACATATCACATGTTAACTTTTACTCTGAGGTGTAGTCCAACCTACCCCTTCAGAAAGGTTGTGCTTGACTGTTGCTAAACACGCTGTCACATCAGACGGACAGACAGAGAGCAGGGCTTGGCCTCACCCTTGGCTAGGGTAGTGGTTGCTAGGAGATGACTAGGACCACACAACAGAGCAACCGTTGGGCTACTCTGCAGAAGATGTTTCATGCCACGTCAGCTCATGCTCTGGAAAGCAAAGAAGGCAACTTTTTTTTTGTTCCAGAAATAAGTGAGAAGAATAAAACTTTGCACAGCCAACAATCTGGTCCAGTAATCCATGTTCACAGTGCTGTTCAATGTTAAGGAAAAGGAGCGAGGAATCAAGCTCCGACACCTTTTCCAGGTACTGAAATCCCTCCCTACACACATTTAAATATGAAGTACGGGTAAGGTACAGGAATAAGTAGTAAAGTAAAAATAAAAACAGCTGTAGATAGAAAAGACTGCCACATTCTGAGCCATCCCTTTTCCAAACTTCCCAAGAGCAGCACTGTAGGAGTTTGAGGTCAGTTCAGGCTCATTTACTGTAAATGCTTCATTTTTTAAATGTAGCTGCTCTGATTTTTTTGTCTGATGTGGCAAATTGGTTTGAAACATTCTGAATGCTATTGTTCCCTGATTTCTGTGATAAAGCAACTGCATATGTGCACCAAGTGTGTGTGCACACATGTAAGAAATGCCATCTGGACACTGTATGGATAAAATATAAAGCACAGATCAGCATCTCTGACCAAAGCATCCAAGTTATAGGAGAATAAGTACTAATTCGGAGCATTACTGTCTCTTTCCAAACAATGTGGCTGTTTGTTCTTTGTTTAAAATCAATGCCTGTGCTTCTTGCAGCCTGATTTACAGCATGATGCACTCCGGAATTGCCTGGGCAGGGGATGCAGTTGCACATAGCACAAGACATGGGAGGAACCAAAGCATTCTTCAGTGATTATCTAAGCATGTGTTGCAGCAACATCAAAAGTCCCTGAACACTTCATTAAATAAGCTACAAAAAGACACAAACTGTTTGCAGAGCTGGGATTGCCAAGGAATATGAAGGAACTGTCACGGAAAAACCTATTACATGGATTCTTCCCCTGTGGTACACCCAGGAGATCTAGATAAGTATCTTAAGCACATACAGTTACAGATGTTACATCGTGAATAAGGTGAGACCACAAGGTACTAAAACCTGAGGCTGAATTCTGTGTTACTGAAGCCTGCAGGTTTGCACAGTATTTTCCATACCTAACACAGAAATTATGCCAACATCATAAATGCATCTTTGGGCTACAGAAAGTTACTGCACCAAGAAGAGATGCTCATTTTAACTTGCTCCACAGCATCGAGAATGTGAACATTGTGCTCTGTAACACACAGCTCTGTTGTGCTCAGCTTCAGTAGGAAGGAGAGATGCTATAAGGACAGAGGAAACAAAGCCTCCTTCTTTCAGTTTTGGGTTTCTGCTGGAGCTGCCTCATGTCCAAAAAGGTAGAAGAAAGCCCAGCTGTGGCTCTCAGTGTAATTTTCCCTGGTGATCAGCATTGTGATACATAGGTTGAAGCCTTTCTTTCCATTTGGGACACACCAGTGCTGGTGCAGTTTGAAACTGGTATTCCCTGTATAAAATCTCAAAGGTAGCCAACAGGCTCAAAAGCTGGAGTAACAGTGTACACTCCCTTTGGAAATACACTTGGTTAAATGCTATTATGACCCAGGAAGGACTGGAAGCAGCCAAGACGTTTTGTAAAAGAGCTGCACTTCTGATTCCACAGTGTCCTCCAGCAGCCAGACATGGAAGTGCTGTGGGGGTGTGCTTGCTTGTCTGGTTTTACCTTCCTCTAGATTAAATTCTAATTTAACCCTAAGATCTGCTAGTTTAATTAATACTCAAAACCACCACGTGTTTGTGCTTCCTCCTTCTACTCTTGCATGTAACAGGCATAGATTACTGGAGCACAAGCAAGCAAACATTGCAGCAAGGACTGCATAAAATGTCATGAGGTTTGGTAAGCACAATTAAAAGCAGAGACCTCCCTAGAGCTCGACAGTGATAACAAGCAAAGGCATTTTTATGTTTCCAAAAGCAAAGAAAGCCAAACAAAAGAGTTATGAGGCCCTTTGTTCTCAAAGAGGTCATCAAACACATCTCTGGGTATCCACACAAGACTGGCTTGTATGAAGCCCATTAAATGTGATTAAAAATGACATAGCTGTCACTAGAGCAAAATGATTCATGTTTCTCTTGTTTGAATATGCTACATGCCACGTTGTTGAAACATGCAGAGACTCTTCTCATGACTTCTGCAGAAGACCCAGTTCTGTCTGCTCAAGTCATATCCAGCATCAACGTTCTGCGTATGCAGCCCCATCCATGAGGGTTCAGAAGCTTGGGATAGAACCAAGAGCACCGGCATTTGTACTTCTAACCAGAAGTGGCCTTTAAGCAATTGTTACAAACTGTATTCCAAAGCTGCAAGGAAGGACCTTCAGACATACAGCAGCAGCTTTGCTCAAATATAATGTATGTTACAGAGAAAAAGCAGCAGCCTTCCTGTAGGTGTAGTAAGAATGGTAAAAGCATAGATCAAGTAGAATTTTAATAGAATTTTAGACACTTTGGGCCAGAATTTTCCTTTTATAATTTAACAATCCAAACTTGTGGTTCTGAGTATGCCAAGTTCAACCCACCATCAGCTCTCAGACAGGACCTGTATCTGAGCAGAGACTGCTGCACAGCTGAGTAAGACTGCCTTTTTTCAGACCACAAAATACACCAGGAACACAACTTCCCTCAAAGTCAGTACAACTTCCAGCACCCTTGTAGGTAATTTTGTGCTTAAACACTTGTTGAACCAAGACACAGGCTGTCGAATGCTCCATATCCACTCTGCCTTTCACAGTTGCACACATTTGCAATGAAACTTTGCTGAACACATTAAATTATATTCAGAAAAAGAAAATAGGCCATATGCACCACTGCCCTTCTTGCTGATAACAAAGGTCACATGCATTTTAATGTCTAGATTTAAAAAAGTCACTTGCCAACACACTGGTTCCACTGGTAATGCTGGAGATATCCTTGTGGACAGCTACACCTGTATCCTCCAATTATATTCTGGCAGCCATGCTGACACCGGTGGTTTCCATCACATTCATCAACATCTAAAAAGATGAGTTTTGGATAAAAACTCAAATTATGCTACATTTGGAAAGTATGCTACCAATAATCGTACTTATTTGTATACCATATACAGAGAGGTGTAATTCAGGATCTTCCAAAAACCTGACCAGTGCTGGGAGACCACTTCAGGCCTTTCAGGTTTGGATTTCTGGCTCAACAACAAGCAACTTAGGGCTGAAAAAAACTGAAAGCTCAAATTCAGCCACAATTTTCAGACTTTTTTCTTTCTGCAATGGAGCAGACAGCAGAAAGCCATTTGAATAGGGGACCCCCTAAGGCTTTCTTAAGGATTCCGCTCCAAAGCAGACAGTCTCTTGCTTTCACCCAGGTATCTAACCCAGGAATCCCAAGATCAATCTTTCCAAAGCAAACCAAACTCTATCCCAGGATAAGGCCCTATGAACCCAGAGCAATAAAGCCTGCAGGCCTTCAACTCTCTCTTTTGTACTTCAGGACTTCCTGTCCTTGGCGAGTCCCTCAGAAATCCAATCAGGATTCAACAGAAGTTCATTGAATTTACGATGCTTAAACTGAAACATTCCAGACAAAGCTGAAGTCTCTTCAAAAAATATCTGCCCAACTCTTTAGCTGCAATATATCTATTTTCCCAGGCTGATGGAGAGAAAAACCACTTTGTTGCTAAATTTCCATACCCCCTCCCTTTCAGTCTACACATGCTTACTCTGTAGGTTTTGGTGCTTACTCCATTGGTCTCTCCTTGGATGACAGTACAGCTGAGAGAACATGATGGAAAGCAAGAGAAGGCCAAGTTAAATGCACTGTACGTTGTACCTACCTTCACAGCTAAGCCCAGTTTGATCGAGTGAGAAGCCACGTTGACACTCACAAACAAAACTTCCTGGTGTATTCTGGCAAATGCCCTTGGCCCCACATAAATTGATCTCAGTAGCACATTCATTATTATCTGAAGGAAACAAAAGCCTTAGTGTTACTTTTTATTCCTTGTTGTGAAGATGATCATTTAGCAATGCCAATAACAAACAGTCTGTGACAAGAGGTAAAGCAACAACAGTAACGTAGCTGTCTTACTGCCCTCTCCATTTTTCATTTTGC
Organism: Forpus xanthops; assembly: GCA_032466535.1. Taxonomy (NCBI): domain Eukaryota; kingdom Metazoa; phylum Chordata; class Aves; order Psittaciformes; family Psittacidae; genus Forpus; species Forpus xanthops. The sequence goes on from JASSUY010025313.1 coordinate 126,731, forward strand.
ACTACAGGAGAGCTTACATTACCCTTATGGCAAGAGGGCCACTTTGCATCTTCTGTTCTGGTGGGACTGGGATCAGAACTTGGCCTGTGTTTCCATTTGGTTTCTCAGGAAGCCAATTTCATCTGCCCGCTACTTTGCTTCTGGAGTAAGAGTCAGTTACAAATCCCAAATATGTGTCTACATTCCACGTCACTTACCAATGCAGGCTGTATGGTGCTGAGTGAATCCAGGAGGACATTTACAAGTGAAACCACCTATAGTGTTGACACAAAGGAACTGGCAGTTGTGCTGCTTTGTTGCGCATTCATCAAGATCTAAAATACCCAAGAAAACATCTTTAACTTATGTTCCCTGTGGAGAATCTGAGAGTTCAGCTGGACTCGGAGAAAAGTAATTGCATATAAAAAAAAGATTCAAATAAAGCCTTTTGAATCTACATCTCACTTTCCACAGTGGCTTCCAGTTCTTCTCACATGAAGCCCCACATGCAATGGATGGGACTTTGGAGCTACACTGGTGTCCATGCTAATGGTGGATTACAGACACTGCTCTCATCTCTCTGAAAGATGCTGCTACATATGTTTGCTCTTACTGTAGTCAATAAATGGGAAATCACCATCTTCATGAGAAGCAATGGCAGACTGCGAAACAGTATTGCACCTAAGCATGCTATTACCCCAAAAGAATTTCCCATGCTAAGATCAGAACTGCTGCTCTAGCTTGTGTGGTTTCAGTCACATCATTGCTACCAAGAAAAATAAATAAATTAAATCATAACAAACAATTCAAAATCTCTCCTGCACTGCTGTCCCTTATTCAGCATGCTGCAGAGGTGGTAGGTCAAAACTCTTGTTGATGCTGGACAATGCACTGCAAACCATGCTCATCTTTGCATACATTAGGATGCATACATCACTAAAAAATTCAGCTTAAACCAACACGCTCCCCAAAATAAGATCAATCACATATATTATTGGTTACAAAGCTTTTTAAGATCAGCTTGCCATCAGCCTGCAAAAATTCCTGTGGATCTGTTGTTCATCCAGATTATCAAAGAACTATGTGAAACACCAGTTCCATCCTCTGCAGGCCAATTCCACCATCTTTTGTGGAAATAAAGACAGTGGAATCAAGAAAACAGATTTACATCATTTAAATGTCCTTGGATTGGCATTTGCCTATGAAGCAAGAGTTTCTGCAGTAAATTTTCTTGATTTTTACCTTTGCAGCTTCTCCCATCCTCCTGTAGGATGTACCCTTTTGGACATGAACACTGGAAGCTCCCCTCTGTGTTTTTACAGATGAAATTGCAGGGTTTGGGGGACTCATTACATTCATTCAGATCTAGAAGAAGCAAAACCAGATACTTCAGTGTTGATAATCAATAGTTGTGATAATGTTTTTCAAAATGCTCAGGAGATACCGGAAGGAAATAAAAATTCCCAAAGCATTCTAATGAATGAAATTTCATTTTCTCATTCTTCAAAAGCTCTGTATTTCCTTCTTCAAATCACCTCTTAGTAATAAACTTTATTCACATACATCATAATGAAAAACCTACCTATGCAAAGAGTGCCAGTTATATCTGTAGTATAGCCAAGGTTGCAATGACAACGATAAGATCCCCTCTCATTGATGCATTCTCCATTACGGCAGACATCATGAATAACCTTGCACTCATCAATATCTGCAAGGAAATGAGGGTTAGTTCACAATGGAACAAGAACTGATTTTATACAGCTTTAATAGATTGCTGTGACCTGACACAAAAAAAAAACCCACACTCTACATAAAATTAAAAAATTACATTAAATAATGAAATACTGCACAGATTTAGGAGAAATATTTAGTGGGAAAGTAGCTAACTTTCAAATTAAATGAACAAGCCTTCAGTGGAAGTGAACAACTAGAGCTGATCACATGTTGGCCACCATCAATCAAAAATCATTTTGCTATCATGTACAGAAATAGCTCTTAACCTGTACCTACAACACACTCAAATGTGAGAATGCAAATTCCCATTTGAGTGCATGTCAATCAACCGGCATGTGAAATAAATATCTGCTGAGTTAGGATGGACGTCGTCCAGGGCCTTTGGCTATGGATTCTCTTCCCAAAGGACTATACACTCCCAACATGAAAGCTGTCAGAAAATTCTGACTGATACCCAAAATATTTAGGACCTCATAATGTGCAAATATGCAGAAAGAAAGTTTATAATTTATCACCTAATTTGGAATTGTGTAAGAGAGCTGTTAACACAAAAGTCAGTACCTGCTCCATTAGACATGTATCCCCGGCCATGAGGGCAAAGCTTCTTGAAGGCCACAGTGCCTGGGAAGGGGCAGACCTCACAGTTTTGCCCCCAGCCTCGGCCACCATCACAGCAGCATTCAGACTTGGTGACAGAGTTCCTATTGCTTGATCCAATTTGACACATACTTTGTAAGACTTCAGTGAAGCAGTAGCCCTCTCTGTTGTCTGGAAAACAAATTATGCATCTCAGAGAATCTTAATGGTGACGACCTCCAGAGGGTCAAGAGATATTAGGAATTTAGTCAGAAATATAAAAGAAAGGGCATACTTCACCCTGGGACTGTGGAACTGAGAGTGAAAGACTACCAGCAGTAAGAAAGAGAGCACCATGTCTAAGGGAAACAAAGAAGACAGGAAATTTAACAAAAGGTGGGAGACAAGTTACATTATGCTTATAAAGATATGTTTCTGCTCAAGACCAGAGGAAAAGGACTGGCTGAAAATCAGGACCACAGACAAGGCAGAGCAATTCCTGGCTGACTGAAACCACCAACAGTCAGTTTTCACAGCAAATCAACCCAAGCAGGCTGACTGAAGCAGACACACGTTTAGCATGGGAAGAATGAATTTAACAGGAGGTCACCTACTTATAAAAGCTCCTCCCTAAAGGCATGTAAATTCAAGAGCATGCTTACTCACTATACAGTTTTAAATACAATTTCAATCACAATTTCTGCTGTCAAAGTGATAGCTCATTAAGGTGTCACCATATGACTTACCAAGGCATTCATTCTGGGTGTCACTGGCAGTGAATCCCTCGTTGCATTCACATCTGTAACTTCCCACTGTATTCACGCAACGGCCATTCTCACAGATCCCAGGTTTGGTCTGACATTCGTTCTCATCTGTTGTTTTGAAATGATATGACAAAAAAAAAAGTCCATTACTGGATTCATATAGGTGAGAGAGGTTTGTATGGAGCTGTGCTTTCTGCCTGGTTAAATCTGCATTGTTTTTCATTTTTGTTTTAAATGAAAAGTCTTGTATTCAATTTTCAGAGGCAAGATGACCATCTTGTCACTTCTTTTGGCCATCTTGTCACTTCTTTTGGCCATCTTGTCACTTCTTTTGGCCATCTTGTCACTACCTTTTCTCAGCAATATATTCCTCATTGCTTTTTAAAATTTTTCATAGCTACAGCTGCACTTCTGAATGCCATCCAGAGTTTAAAATCAATTCTATTCTACCCTCACTCGTGCTAGCAGAGATGAACAAGCTTACGTACAGCAAGGAGCCGATTTCTCTGCTTCCTTCATTCCAAGCAACTCGGCAGCAGCACAAACTGACTGTAAAGACAGCTATATCCAGATTTTCTACTTACTGCCCACATATGCACACCTGAACAGCAAAGCAAAGTGTGTACACAGCACCAGTAGATCCATTACATTGGTAGTTGCGTAATTCTTCCCCTGAGTTCCTTAACACTTTGTTAAATCCAAAATTTTCAGCTCCGCTGAGGAACTGAGCATTTCAAGAGCTTCAACACTTCAGCGTCACTTACCTATACAGCCTTCCCCATCTGGTCTGCGCTGATAACCTGGTCCACAGATACACATATAGGTGCCAATTAGGTTTTTGCACTCCATCTGTTTTGAGTCACAGTCGTGAATTCCTTCTTCACACTCATTCTGATCTAAAACACAAGGTTTAGACTTCATTATGTAAAGAGATGATCCTGAAAATTCACAACAGTAAATTCTGATTTTGGAATCTCAATCATAAACTATATGTGCTTTTATTGTGTTAAACTGATATCCTATCCCAGAGCAAATCGATTTCTCCCAATTGCCAATTTTCAGGGCAAAGGAAAACTGTACCATCTGATATGACATCATTTTATGCAGCTGCATAAATTTACAGGTAGGACAGGGCTAATACAATCAAATGCATAATGCAAGCCATAGAATTTCATCCCAAATTCTTTCTGACTCAGTTACTTCCTGGGATTAAAACTCTGGCCCAAAAGTGTAGTGAGTCAGAGATGTACTCCTGCAGGAACTTGAAATCATTGTCTCTGACTGTGAGGGTCTGGTAGGAGCTTTACCTCTGCACATTCTCCGGTCCTCACGCAGAACGTACCCCACGGGGCACTTGCACTCGTAGGATCCAAAAGTGTTCACGCAGCGGAAAGCACAGAGCAGAGGATTCTGAATGCACTCATTGACATCTGGATTTGGAGAGACAAAGACCATGGGGGAAGTGAAACATGCTTTTGTAGAACTCAGCAGATTTGAGTGCACACGCTTCACATACAGGCAGTACCACAGATCCTGGTTTAGTGAGGGCTACATTTAATAGCTGGGGACACATGGTTCTGTTCATTGTGGATTTCTGCAGAGAAACAGGCACCAAGCATGCCAGGATGTTTGCACAGCTACCTGAAGTTTCAATATCTTCAGCGGCAAGCAGCCAATGGAAATAATTTCCAGATCCATGCTGCCAGAAGAGTCTCTTCAGTACAAATTGCATCTTTTCCACATCTCATCTCCGTTTTTATGACTGATTATTTTTAAATTCTTGATACACTAATTTAGCTTCTTCATAAAACAATATTCTTATTAGAAACATTATTTTGAAGTCCATTTACATATGCTCTGGGCTACTTGAGTAGTTACTGCTATATAATGATGTCTATGGACTCTGCTAACTCCTCCCCTGCAACTTGAGCTTTTACCTAAATTCCACAGAGAAGTGAATGAAGCACTAACTGCATATAAAACTAATGCAAGCTGATGCAAAAGTAGAAGCATTCATTTGTATGGGCTTGCAAACAAATAGATTGTGGCAGATAATTTAAGAACAGCTGTGTCAGGTCAGAGAAGAGTGTCAGAATGTCCTAGGACATTCTCCTCTCTGTGGTTGTAATAGGAGATGAGTATTAAAAAAGCTCCATATCATGTATGCAGAGATCTTTCCCCTGATAAAGCCCCTCAGATGAAGGACTTCCACAGCCAAAAGCCACAAGTAAACTATCAAGTTTAATTTCCACTGATGGATTCCCACACAAATTTGTACAATCTCTTTCTGGGTCAATTTATACTTGTGGCCTCACTAATATTCTGCAGCAAAGAGTTTCACAACTTCTGTAAGTACTATGAATATAAAAATGTTTGCTGTGGTTTGTCTGACATGTTCCCTCTATTTCTGGTACCTTTACCACTTGTGGCTTTATAAATTTAAATCATATATCTCTTCAACCACATTTTCCACACTGAAAAATTCTCCCATCTTTGTTACTCCTCCCCTTCTGTGTGCATTTTTAATTTTTTATTTTTGAAATGAGAGGCCAAAGTATGTAAAATATTCAACCATGGGGTGCTGTGGTAATTGTCTAGCACTGTATTTGTGTTTTCTACTTTGTTTCCTGTTTCTTTCCTAACAAACCTAAGCAGCCCATTTTCTCTTTTCACCATCACTTAACTCTCTTCACTCAAAGGTCATCCAGGAGGTAAGCAAAAAACACACACATAATAAGATGCATTTCTGGGGACTGCTCTGGAGAGACCATAGCCCAACATGCTCCTCTCCAGGCAGTCCCTTAGCAGATACTACATGAAATCCTGTTCACCCAATCTCCAGGTAGAAAAAGCATCCATAGCTCAAGATGGCTACAGGAAGGAGGAGCCTATTTTTCTATTTCAGATAAAAATGCATTGTTCCAAACGTCCATATTTTTCTTTTTAAGGTGTTTTACCCTCTCAATTGTTTCTGAAATGAGGAGAGTGTTTCAGCACACAACTACAACAACAGGCCTTTAGCACATGGGAGTCTCACCTTCACAAGTCATCATTGGTCCAGGCTCAAATCCCTCAACACAGGTGCATTCAAAACCTCCCACCACATTCCTGCAAGTTCCATTTCCACATGGGTTTCCAACAGCACATTCATCAGTATCTGCAAGCAGTTAAATCAAGACAAGAATACATGGTTATACTCAAACAAAAAGTATAAAATCTATTCTGCTGATGTACAACCATGAAAATACAAAATCCAAGAACTCACCTGAGTACAGAATTAGTCACAGACACAGCACAATTTGGGATTGCTAGAGGTTAGCTGGGTCAAAACCTCAGTCAGAGCAGGACCAGTTTGGAACAGATTGCTCAGGACCTGCCCTGTTAAGTTTTAAGCACCAGCAGGGATAGAGACTCCACAGCATTGGAGTAATGTAACCCCACTGCTCCTTACTCCATATTTAGCATTTAGGAGCCTCTTTAAAATGGAAAATGAACAGCTATACTTACCTACACACTGAGCTCCTTGTAGGATGTAACCATATGGACATTCACAGCGGAAAGACCCATCTGTGTTGATACACTGCCCAAACCTACAGTTATCTGGATCAAGGCACTCGTCCACATCTTAACGAGAAATACAAACAACACAGTAAGTGCAAGTGATTTCATGTGCTTTTAGACTTTTTTCAAAGAAAAATGTCGTTCTGGTGAAAAATGTTCCTGAGACCTACTATTTGAATTCTGATGCATTAGGTTGAGGGCAGAGAATCTGCCTTGCAGGCCAGCTTTCAATATGCAGAAAACAAACTGATTTTAAATGTCAGATAAAAAAACCCTCTCCAACTGGGGTTTATAGGGAAAGGAGTAGATATGAAAAGCAGTAGTCATCCAGCGCTCCTTAAATGAAAGCTTTTGCCAATATGGCTGAAGTGCTGTTTGTCTTGGGAGAGAACAGAATGTACTGAAGGGATCTGGGAAACTGTGGTTTGCACTTTTGGAGGATTAAAACCATTTACTGTAAACAGGCTACATAGACTGTATAAAGAAAAGACAGGTACGCTATGTGATTATTCTCTAGATCCTACATAAATTTCCTAGCAAGTCTGCTCAGCATAAAATAAAGTGCCAAATATACCACTCTAAAAGAAGTTTGATTTATGAGAGCTGACATATTCAAGATTGAATTAAAAATTGGTATGAATAATTGAAAAAAAAAAAAAGACCATATATAAGTATCACGGTTCATGGCTTCTGGAAATAGCTGCAGAGGTGTTATTTTCAACTAAAATGGAGAACAGCTTATGGGTAGAAAATGGCATACTGGTGCAACAACAGCATTACAGCTCAGGCACTTACCCAGTCTGGCGTCACCAGGTCCAACGAGGATGCCAATTCCAAATGGACAAATCTGTCTGAATGCCTCTGTTACCAAAAAAAAAAATAAAATATCAAACCATATCTCGGTGATCAGAACTATTCATGAGCTATACATGTAACCACTGATACCAATTCATCCTCCTCAAGTTCAAGTCCTGACAGATGGGGCGCAAACATATTAACTCATAGTAGTCACCAGTTAGCAGCTCCTTAAAGCACGCCAATCTCTACTTCTAGAATAACTAATAAATTTTACTACAGGTAGGCTGAGAGTAGAATTTCTAGGTTCAGCTTAGAGTGAAGTCACCACTCAATTTCCCAGTCCACAAGATTTTGTGTTTTTTTTTTTAAGATTTAAAGATGATGTAAGTTTTTCGAGTAATTCTTTGTGTTTTGCTGCAGAAAGAACATACTTCCTTACCCGTGCCAATCACCTGCTATATTCTTGATATTAGAATAAATAAGAAATCCTAAATTTCCACTCTGGTGGACCAAAATGCAACAGGGAATTTCTTTTTCTACAGTGCAGCAGTACAGAACAGCCATAAACATAATATTACACTCTCTTTAGTTGAAATACTTTAGCTGATCCTTGCTGAGGTATAAAAAAATAGAATTAAATGTAGATGGTACACCTGCACTGAAAGTGTCATGCACTGCTAGGCTCTGAGTGGGGACCCGCCTGCTGCTTAAGCCTTCAGAAGAAGACTCAGGTGACAAACGTGCTTGAGCTTACCAGCCTGCACCCAGACAGCACTTGATGGAGAACATGTGTGAGATGTCTGTATGCTTCATGTACATGTCTGTATACTTCAGTTTTTTTCAAGAAACAATTCCACTGCCCATGACTTGCCAAGACATAAATTTCCCAGACTCAGACAACTTAAAGCTATTTCTTTACTAAAAGATGAGAAAAACGACCTTGACATCATCCCTTGAGAACAGTTCGGACTGTAAAAAAATATAGGTGCTGATACTTCAAGGAAATGCTTTTCCAACTGATTTGCTCCAGGGCAATGAAATGAAACATGCACAAGCAATAAGCATAGGAGAAATATTGCAACTAGGATATCTGATTCTCCTCTTGGCTTTTGTAAGGATTGTCTGCAAAACATCTACATCTACTAATTAATTAAATTAACTGCATTAATGTATTGCTGAAGCCAGTAATGCTGTTAACCACAATTGTCAGTATGAATTAAAGTCCATTCAGCAAATTGCACCATGATGGTACAAAGGCATGTTGACTTGCTTGGTGCCTAGTTACTCAGTATTACAAAGTGTACTAACAATGAAAAGTGTATCTTTAGCAACAGCTAGGGAGACTTTCCTTCATTAAGGCCTGTGTTTTGTCACTCTTCTATTTTTGCAAGTCATTCATATTGGTAAGATTGTAAATTTTGAGTTTTTTAATAACAAAACGTAGTCACAAATGTAACAGGGAGATTCAGATATGAATGTAGTTTGACTGCTTTCTATTCTTTTTTTTTACATTAGATTTCATGTTTATGGCACACCTTCCTAAACTTATTTGCAATTAGATGAATTTCATTTGTATCTTGCAGGTGTTTCCACTCAGAGCCTATCAAAGACCTACTTACTACTTTCTGCTTTCTGTATGTGACACCTCCAGAGCAAAATACTCAGCTCCTAATCATACTAACAAACCTACAAGCAAACAAGGAATAGACCTGAGACTGGACAATGCAAGGAATATGTTTTTTGAGGCTGCAGTGGTCTCTACTTTACAGATGACAATTGTTAAACGCCTCCACAAAATTATTTTTCCTAATTTCTTCTTGTAAGAATTCAAATTTTCTTTCAGTTCTGAGAGGCTCTCATGACAGTAATGTAGCCTAGTCAATAACGCACCATCTGCTTCCTCTGGGCAGAGTTCACAGGGATCTCCCCATCCCTGTCCCTTTAAGGCACAGCAACACTCTTGTTTAGAATGGTTTCGGGACTTCGGCACAGAACATTTTCCATCTTCAAATTTGGTAAAGCAGTAACTCACTCTCAGATCTGCACAGAGAAAAACACATTAGGAGCAGTTAGGAGCAGTTAGGGTGACTTTGGCACAGGTTTTGCTTAGAGATGTTAACTGAAAAATTACAGGACACTCCTCCCTCCTTCTCAAACACCCAGCTTCCACCTGAGTCCGTAAGGACAGAGCATTATTGTCCCTGACTGGAGAAGATCTGGAGACAGAGGGAAGCTTCCTACCTCAGAGAAGGAAAGCAATGGAAAAGTCATGGAAAAGGATGCGTTTTTCTTTTTTATTCTAACAGAGACGGAAGGGCTGTACTCCCCTCTCTTAACCTCACTCCTCTTTGTAAAAGCTGGATATTGGCTTAATTTATGTATATTTCATTATTAATAAGGATCACTTGAGTCGAGAGATTTTAATCAACTTGCAATGTTAATACAGTGTAGTATTAAAATAAGAGGCAATTTTCAATAGCTTTTTTCCTTCCTCATTCTTCCCAGAAGCACATACAAAGAAAACTGGCTCAGTGGCACTATACTTTACTTCCTTAAGCTGGGTAACCAGGATGCTGGAGCAGAGCTGAGATCACAGACCACAAGCATCCAGCAGGCAAAGAGCTGGCAGCTCCCTGTGTTGGCAGGGGAACAGCAACAGTGCAGTTGTGGAAGCAGCTGCTCATCCAGTTTTCCGGCTACAGCATCAATTCTGGGCAATGTCCAGATTGTACAGAAGTACGAGGTAATTGAAGTTCTAAACAAAACTTGGTTTGGCTTGAGATAGTTGGAGAAAAAAAACCAAACCAATAAAACAACCAGT
>JASSUY010025316.1:0-21612 GCA_032466535.1 Forpus xanthops
CCAGTTCGTCCAGATGAAAAGATTCTTAGCTGTTTGATACTTCAATGAAAATTAAGGGTAAAAACTATTGCCTAATGTATTTATTTTGCTTTTTTACCTTTGGCAACTGTCCTCTTAGGTGGGTATAAAGCCATTAATGGTCAAGTTGTGATGACAGTGTTAATTAGTTTATGCTTCAAAACACTTTGTCTAAGGTCTGAGACTCCTTTCAAGACAGAAAATTAGGAAAGGGGCTGAACACAAGGTAAGCTCAGATCTAAACTGTTGCATCTGTGCCCACAGCCTTTTCTGCTTATTTTCCCTGGAACCCTTTTATCAAGAGATTAAGCATTCTTTCATCTCCTATATGTATTTTAGCATACACATACCATCTGTATTCTACATGTAGTGTCTTTGGAAACCCTGTACCATGTCTGGAAAGTGAAATAACTCTATCAAGGTTGCTTCTTATGAATATCAATTTGTTGCAATTTTAGCAAAAGGTTAATGACAATGAGGAAAATACATGGAAACCAGTGTGCCTGGGTTGCATGATTATCTTTCTTGTATGATACAATATGATGCACTGTTTGCACTGTTTTCAGAGACCATTCCATCCTTTAATTTAAAGGCTGTATATTTGGCCAGAATCTCTGCATATTCAAGTGAAGACCTTGACAAGTCCATTTTGTGTTTTCTTATTTTAGTGTCTGATGGCCTGAGTAGTTTTTTAAAGCTTTGTTCTGAAATTATCCAGGAAAAAACTATTCCACATCCTTGGAAATTAACACTGTTGACAGGACAGTATTTCAGTGTCAGAAGTGAATTAAAATGCAGAGAATTAATTTATATGGGTTTTGTTGCTGAGTTTTAGTAGCAGATGCATTTGAGATGTAAATTTGAACTATATTTCCATTTATGCCTTTCACAACTGATCGAGAACTGCAAATCCTTTTTCTCCCCTAATCTCCTCTTTGGTTTTGTCTTTGAAGATCCAGATCTGTTAGAGACCATTAATATAATTTATTCATGTGTAGCATAATATTTAAAAGAAATTACTGTTTAGCATGAGGAAAATGAATAGTTTCATTGGAATTCAGTTGTATTGGCTCATCTGAGACTTTCTTGAATTTTTCATATGAAGTTTAATCACCAAGCCAATAAATAAAATAAAATTAAAGGAAACTATAATATAATAGATCCACCAGCTGGCAGCTCATGTCAAAACGTAATAGTAAAGGATGTTCTCAGTTTAAATATTTATACAAGGAGTTTTCTGAGACAGCGTTTCTTTCTTTTTTTTAATAGTCAATTTAAAGCACATTTTTTCTAAACATAACAAGGTTCCTAGAGCTTAAGTAACTTCATGAATTACATTTATTTTGACATCTCAAGGAAGTAGCTTATAATGAAGAGGTTCCCAAACAAATCCACCTACAATGAACTGAAGAAAATATCAGCTTGGCTTTCATTGAAGTGATAGGAAAATCTTTAACAATGTAAAGAGGAACCTATGCATTAGACATTTTGTTTTCATAAATATTCTATGTGTGTCTTTAAAAGTGCAACCGTTTTGTTGAAGCCCAGCACTTGTTGTAGCGCAGTTGAAATAATTAGCAAAATTTCAGTAAGATTTCAGTAAGAAAGAGGTTATTTCAAGGCTCTCCAGTGATTGAAGCTGGCTGAAATGATTTAGACAATTAACAAAAGGGTGGAATTTGCAGATACCTTAATTTCCATGCAAACTTTTTTAGATCCAAGAAGTCCAAGTGACCGTGTGTTCTTGTGTATCCTAGAAATATAGAAAACATAAAAATCATATTAAGAGTTCAGAAATTACTCTCCTGCAGAAAAATGAAAGTAGAACCTGTGTTTCTTTGAAAAAATCCTTCCTCATGGTTACAAGAATAAAATGCTAACACCTCATCCTTAAAGAGAGAACAATTTGTAACGCTTTTGTAATACCTCTTCCTTAAATGTCACCTATGCCAAATATTAAGCAAGAATAATCTGGGATGTATTTGCCCTTTGAAAACATGAAAACAGTTAGCACCCAGGTTTTCCATCTCATTTTAGACATCAATTATTCAAAGATTCTTCAAAACTTTGAATTAACTAAAGGAAATTAATTGTTTGGAATAAGGCTGTGCATGATAAATAAATATAGATTTAATACTCAGTCACAGTTTATAGAATATACATTTTATGCGGGGTTGACAGCGTCAACTAGTCACAGCTCTCTGGTTCTTTTTTCCTAAGACTACTTTCAATTATACACAGGTCTCTGTGTCAAGGTTTATGTTGTGCTTTGTGTTGATCTTATCTTTTCATTAAAGAAATGAATAAGATTATAGGGAACATTTCAGTATACAATAATCCACCTCTAATGATCCTTCCAGACATTGTGAGATACTAAAGCATAATCAGCATTGACTTGTGAATACAATGCAGACAATGGGCAAGGGACTCATCATGGTGACTATGATGGTAAGTTAACTCCCTGGTGCAAAAATATGAAATGCTACTGCAGGACTGGACAGGAAAATAAAGTCAGATAACAAACTTCCACATGTTATTAACTGAACTAAAGGCAGAGTGCCATGAGGGACTTCATGGGGTATAATAGGCTTTGGGCGTGAGCTTTAGAAGAAAGGCCTCCTCAGCTCATGAGCTAGGGAAGATAAATGAGAAGTTGTGACAGCATAGATGTGGCTTGTCTTGTTGGAACAAAGGGCCATTTCACTCAGGAGAGAAGCCTCTTAGACATGTAAGAGATGGAAGGAAAGGATAACTAATGGTAAACTAAGAAAAAAAACCCACACATCTAATCTAGTGTACAATAACTTGCAGAAATATGAAGGGATTAAATATGTAAGATTAACAGAAATTTACCTTCTTAGGAAGAAAAAGTACACTATTAAGCCACAGAACTAAAAGTTTATGGAAAATTCTGTATGCATGAAATAAAAGTCAGATGTAACTTGTTTAGAAAACTCAGATAGGGTAAAAATGCAGAACAATGATACATGGAGCTCTCAGCAACCTCTTGATTGCCTTGGAGTTGTTAGTAATACAGGGAATATAGGACTTCGAGCATTCACAGGTTACTTATGGTTCACTAACAAAACCAGTGTAACATTTTGTAAACTACAACCCAGAGTAAGTGACTCAATAAGCCCTGCTCAGTGGTATGTGAAGAGAAATCATGTTATGAATGTCATCAGTCCAGGAAAACATTCATGAGGGATTTGTGTGGGGCCCCACTACCTCCTGTGATTGTTTAATAATGGAAGCTGCAAAATAAGGAGAAAAAGTGGTTTTGATAAAATTTAGGGGCTTTGAGAAACTGGTAAATAATAATGAAGACGGGGAAACCACACAACAAAATGTCTTTTAGCAGATGGGATAAAGCAACAGAGTGCAGGACTGTACCTTGTAAAACAGAGACTCTAAAAAGAATTAAAATTCACAGCAGGGGAGACAACCTCATTAATATGACTGAGTGACGTGTTAGTGAAAAAGGACTGTTTGAACCCTGTAATCCATGAAGCAGAAGTAATTTTGTCCGTATGTGAAACATAGGTGAGGCTGGTACTAAAATGCAGCGTACAGTTTTGGTGGCTGCATTTATAGCAAGGTTTAGAAGCCTCAGGAGAGCCCCCAAAGAAAAGCAGAGTAGTTATTCTATTTTCCAGAGAAAACATCTTGTTGTTAAAAGCTTAATGCTCAAATGTGGTTAGCTTATTAAAAGAGAAGATTGAAGAGTGATTTGATTACAGAGCATAATGCCTTCACAAGGTGAAAAGAAAGCATATATTCTTTAATTTAGTGCGAAAGGAAGAAGAAAACTTAAATTGAATCAGCTAAATTCTAATAGGAAATAAGATATAAAACCCAGTAACACTGACAATTTCCCCATATAAACTACTTAGAAAATCCACCCTCTCCTAAACTCTCATCATCCCTTCATCAAAGCAGCACAATTTGCTCTGAAGATGTGCTATTCAAAACACAAAAGCCATTGGACCTGGTAGAGTAGCATGTGGTAAACATTGATGGCATGTGATAGATGATCAAACTAGGTGACTGAGGACCAACTAGGTCTTATGCTATTGTCCAATGGAAATCTTTCGAATTCAACAAAGCATCACTTTCTAAAATTCTCACTTAATAAGTGCTCATTAGGTACTGAAAGAAATTTAACAAGTAACTGGCAGGAGCTGGCATCTGAAAGTGAGTGTGCTTCATTCACACACAACCCTATGGTGGCACCCCGGCCTTCTCCCAGCGCCTCAGTAAGCCTTTCCTCAGGACAGTAAAAGTGCTGTCCTTGGCAACTCTTCCAATTGCTTCCTTTCCTTGGAGGAAAATATGCTGTGGTACTACACTGCAAACGAGTGTTACTACACACTTTCCTGCGTTGCAATAGCTTGCCATGCAAATTCTTCTACAGTGAATAAAAGAAAGAATGAGCCTCTCTTGATTGTAGGGTCTTAATGTGTTGTAAGAGAGCAGGGTGGGTGAAAAGGCAAACATAGGAATGACAGAATCATAGGAAAGGGAGCTGAATGTGTTAGAGGAATAAAGATTAAAACAAAACCTAATACGAACAGGAATAAGTTTTCTATGGGAAAGGAGAGAGGCGAATCAGCAGATACATGGCTGGAAAGGTGAGTAAGTATGAGTGCTACATATGGAAAAGGAGTCAATTCTAAATTGAGCATCTTAATGCAAGCCACAATGTCAACTAAAATTCAGTATTGGGAAGGTGGCAAGAAAATTGATAATTTGTACTAAAAAAACAGTCCACAGGAGCAGACTCAAAAGACAATGTGCCAGTGAAATATAAGATTGTGATTTAAATATGTGAAAGCACTATCATGTTGTACAGAGATATGAGATTTGTGAACTGCTAAATACTGTGAGAGAGCAGTTCCACACAGATAAAATTTTGTACATTCAGCAGGCAGAACCTCGTTATTACTCAAATAGTGAATGCTGCAAGATAATCGGGTCTCATCCACACAGCCACAAAAATGAAGTTAGCAGTGAGATTGATATTGCTATGATTGCAATAGCTATAGCAATTGTAGTTGCTACATGACCAATAGCTCTGCTATTAAATCTCTGAGCACAGAGAATTTTCCTGGTCGTGGTTTTGTCAAGGAAGGCTGACTGTTGCATTCTTCTTGGTTCGTTTTACATTTAGAATCACTGGAAGCTTAAAAGGGAATGGGATCATTCTATAAAAAGCCTGAAGTGAAGAGGAAATGAGAACAGAAAGCCAGGTGCTGCAGAGACCCCTCCTGCCCCCTAAAAGATCAATGAGCAGTTTGAAATCATTCTCAGGGGGCAGTATAAAAGTGAATAGTACCCATATCTACCCAAGTTTTGCCATGCTTGTAAAAGCTAACTGCCTATCCTAATTCACTTACAGTCTCTGTGTTCAATTTCCACTTCTTGCTCAGTCTTTTTCCCTTGGTTCCTCAGATCACTTTACTTTCTGATCTAATGCAATGAAGTGTCTAGGCCAAAATCTCAGTAATTTTGTCTGAGGAATTTTGGGGTTCCTTGCAAAGGCTTACAAACCCTTAAGTGCATGCATTTAAGGCTTCACTAGCTTTTAGAGTAAGACTCCTAAAGTTGACAGCCATCACAAAGCAGCTGTTAGAAGAAAACATTAGACAATTGAAATCTGTGAAGAATTGATGGATCATGAACCTGTGATATTTGAGGAATTGAAATACCTGAAAATGTGACAACATGAATCATACTTCTCTTTGTCATCACCATGACTCACTGTTTCCCACTTGAAAAAGCTTTCCTTCCTTTATTAATCTGGCATGGAAGAATTATTCCTCAGGCAACTGGGATGACTTTTCCTGAAGAGAGGCAATCATATCTACATAAGGAAAAGTTACACAGCAGCAAGAGAAGTTCCAAGGTTAAGATTCCGGTATGTATGAAGTTGTATATTAATTTCTTATATATAACTTAAAACATACATGTATACAGCCTCCTCCCAGGGGACGAGAAGCATGTGGCTTCAGGAATGATAAAAAACAGGTGTGCAACGTCTCCTAAAATGCCTGTTGACAGCTCTGCAGAGCTCCCAGCAGCCAAAATGCTGACTGCTGCACCAGAAGTTAACAAAGGTTATTGTGAAACTCCTTTAGACATTAAAAGAGGAGAGGGCTAAAACAACAAATTTGAAAACAGATGCAGGAGCTCTAGCATGGGGGCTCTGATGCTGGTTGAAATATGTTGAGGATTCAACTTAGGGATAACCACTGGAGGTAGTAACAGGGGTCTAGATGCTTTGAAAATCCCATCTTTCCCAGCTCCAGGCAGTCACCCTGGCATGGAAGATAGCTCAAACCCTACTGCCACCATGCAGTGCTTCTCTCGCTTCCTCTGCAGATGTATTTTCTTACCATCACCTCTTGTGAAAGGTGAAATCCATCTGGGAAAGAATTCAACAAAAATCTAGAGATAAAAGCATCTCTAACAGATTTTTATAGGTTACTGCGCAGTTTCTAAAATATTTCATTTTCGGATTCTGAAGCTTTTCTCAGATAATGTCTCAAATGATCACTCTAAAAGTTTTCTCTCCTTCTTCATATTTACACTTTTCTTAGGTTTCCAGACAAGACTGTTTGAGCACAGTATTTTCTCATTAAGTTTTGCTATCTATTCCTAGATAGTGTTTTCACTGGTATATTGCCCTCCTTTCAATCTTCTCAAACTGAAAGCACCTCTCTCTTTCACACTCTTGTCTTTGATTTATAACATAATATTTTTACATTTTCTCTGGAGAAAAGGTGTTTGCTCTTATCTAGGTCTCATATTACTTCTTGGAGGACATTATATCCCCAGAGGCCAAATGAAGTAGCACCAATTTATCTAGCATTTTTTTCCCCAGAAGAAAATTGCAGTGTGAAGTCTCTCTCAACTTCTTTTTTTTTCCTGCGATGTCATCCCATCCATTATGGGTATATTCAATTTAGCAATAGAAAAAAAACTCCACTATGTAAATAGCATAAACATCGGGCTAAGAGCCTAATCAAGGCATTTCTCAAAGCTTGTGTCCTGACTAACGATGCCACTGTACCAGGGCTAGATTATGCACTAAAATCTGGCAGGCACTTAGCTATGTCTTGTTAGTTCATCACTCAAGACCCAGGAACTCAAGACAGGGACATGGTGTCAATAGGTTTTTTCTAGGAGAGAGGAGAATTCCTTGACACACTGAGACTGTTCGAGTAAAGACAGATGTTACACAAGTGTTCTTGAGATTGCTGTTGAGTAAGTCAGTAAGTGCTCCCTGATACGTGGCTGTAAACCCCACACGCACACTACCATACCAGCAGGGAGGAGAGAAGCTCTGGAGCACACTCTTAGGACACTTCTTCTCAATTGCCTTAGGATAGACTGGATAGACATTTAATTCTGGTGTGGTTTCTTTTGCAGCAGGCTTTATCACTCACAGAACTTCCTGATGGATTTCTGTTGTGTTTTTTCTTTTTTGTTCATTTCAGGTTTTTTTTTTTTGGCTTGTGGAGCTCAATAATGTCATTACATTGCATTTGATTATCTTTCCATGTTATGAACTTCGCATCTTTATTACTGTAGGAAACTTTTTTGCAAAATTCATTAGAAAAATTGAAAAGTATAATAAAAATAGGAAACAAGAAATCTTTAATTCTAAGGAGATTTTTGAGTTAAATTTCAATGTTTCAATGACAAAATATACAGAATCCTTAAATAATAGGAGATAATATTTTTTAAATAGCCCAGCTCCTCTGGGACATTTAGTTTATACATCCCTTTGAATGACCTTTTAGAAGATAATTTAACTTGACAGTCCTGTGTCAGATAAATTTGTAACATGACCATTAGACTAAAACATGTATAAACCCAGTTTATTGTTTGAGAAAATACATAATTCGTATCAGCTTGCATCACAAATCACTGGCTATTTCCTGTGCCTTAATTGTAGACTACATGTAGACACCAAAGTGACAAATGTCTGACAGTTAACAAGCTTAGTTCACCATTAGGAAGAGATGCAAAGCCTGTACAGATGATTTTTTGGAAATTACTGCTATAAATGCCAAAGCAAATTAATTTTAAAATGTGCCAGTCACATAAAGACTAAATAAATTGATTAAAGAGCCTGAAACTAAGGGTCTGATTGCTCATTACCAGCTCAGTTCTGTATGCAGCAGACTAAGATTTGTTATTGTGAAATCTCAGAAAGTTTATTAAATGGATTCTCTCCCCTTATTTTAGCCTTTCAAAATAGAAATGCTTATATTATTATCCTCCCTCTGCAATTTAGATTTTGTTTTTACTCATTTACCAAAACTGCTTGAACATTATCTCAACCTTTGCTGACTTTTATGTCTTCTGAAAATAAAAGAACTTGAAAATAGACTTTTCTTCATCGGCAAGTAAACACAATCTGACTATTTATGTAGAAGGTTGAGTTAAACAAGCCCCAGGAGGACCTGAAATGTAGTTTAGCTCCTCTCACAAGCCATCTGCTGTCCCTATTTCTACAGAAAAGAAAACAGACTTCACCTTATGGCTGCTTCACAAAGAACTGTAGGCAATGTAACGCTGAGTCACTGTGGAAAAGGTTGGGTCATGCAGCCTTGCTAACTCCTGCCAAATGCAACTTGAAGGTTAGAAGCAGAGAAGAAAGTTTCCTTTTAGGCGAATGGTTTCATAATCATTTGCCATGAGTTTTTTCTACGTTGTTTTTTTTTTTTTCCAACATCCAATACTCGCCCCTTATCTCATCCACAAGTGGTGCTGGGTTAGGAAGGTCAAGGAAAGCCAGGGATTCCTGGTAACTGTCAGATATGGAAATTATTTTTACCTTGCTTGCAGGGGTATATTTTTCTGTGAGTGTTCTGGGCATCAAGCTGGCTGGACTTATAAACAGAGCTGTAAATTGATTTAGCAGGGGAAGGTGACAGAGTTCTAAGGAGTCAAGAAGAGCCAGGGGCTGTTGAGGTATTGAGAAGCAACAGGGAAATACCTGTGAATTGCCTCAAGGGGATTAGAACTCTAAAAACGTGATGTGGCTATCAGCCCAGCTGAAGTGCCTCTGTACCAGCACAACATGGAAAGTAAACAGCAGCAACTAGCAGCCAATGCCCAAATGGAAAACAACAGCCTGCTTGCTATCACAGAAGCTTAGTGGGATAAATTGCGTGATTGGAGTACTGTGATTGATGGCTATAAACAATTCAGGAGGGATGGTGACGGGGGTTAGAATTAGATGATCTTTGAGGTCCCTTCCAACCCAATCCATTTTATGATTCTATGACAGGCAAAGAAGGAGAGTGGGGGATTTGCCCTCTATGCCAAAATGGGGTTGATTACGCAGTTATCTTTGAAGCCCAGCAATACGCAGGCCTGTATCTTATGGGTGAGACCAATCCAGCAAAAAAATCTTTGTGGTTGGTGTCTACTACAGGCCAGACAATCAAGGAGACAAGATTGATGAAGAGCTCTTCAACTGCAGGAAGCATAATGTTCTAGCCCCTGATCTTGATAGGGGATTTCAACCACCCAGACATCCATTAGAAAAGCAGCACGAAATGCAAGCAGTCCAGGAAACTAATGGAGTGTTTTGAGGGCAACTTCTTAGTACAGGTGATGGAAAGCCTAACTAGAGGAGAAGAACCACTGGACCTGTTGCTCACTAAGGCAGAAAAACTTATTAAAGAGGTCAAGATGGGAAGTAGTCTGGGCTGCAGCAGTTATTCACTGATGGAATTCTCAATCTTGAGGGGTACAAGACAGATAAAAAGTAGAGTCAGGACCCTAAAATTCAGACAGGTAAACTTTCATCTGTAAAGGGCACCAGTGCATGGGACCCCTTGGGAAACTGCTCTCCAAGATAAGGGAGCAAATGAGAGCTGGGAGATAAAGACATTTTTCTTAGAGCACAAAAGATTTCAATCCTGACATGTAAGAAGTCAGGCAGAGGAGGCAGGAGGCCAGTTTGGCTATGTCAAGATGTCTTAGCCAAACTGAAACACAAATCTAAAATGCATTGGCAGTAGAGGCAGAGATACACATTCTGGAGAGATTACAGGGCTGTGGCCAAGAGTAGAGGAAGGGTATCCAAAGCTGAACTTGTTTAGAGATATAAAAAATAACTAGAAGGGCTTCTTCAGGTACATAGAACAACAAAGGAAGGCAAAAGAAACTGTTGTGGCTGTTTAGCCTGGAGAAGACTCCAGTGAAACCTTATAGCAGCCTTCCAGTGCTTACAGGGGGCCTACAGAAAAGATAGAGAAGGAGTCTAGTGATGAACAAGGGGTAACAGCTTTAAATTCAAGGAGAGTAGATTTAGATTAGGTATTAGGATGAAGTTCTTTACTGTGAGGTTGGTGAGACACTGGTGAGAAGCTATGAAAGGCCAGGTCGGATGTGGCTTTGAGCAACATGGTCTAGTGGAAGGTGCCACCACTGCCCATGGCAGGAGAGTTGGAATTGGATGATCTTTAAGGTCCCTTCCAGCACAAACTGTTCCATAGTTTTATCATATTTTCACTATATTAAAACCATAGACATGAAAGTATTATTGTAGTGGTGTGTGTGATGCTGGATGATAAATTATACGGCAACAAATTGTGGAACAACGTATTTGAAAACCTGAAATAGTAAAAGCTCCTACTTGATGGCTGGAAAATTGAGTAAGTTAAGTTAAAGGCTGAGCCCCATCTGCGCTTTAGTCACACTACTGGAATGGTCTAAGAATGTGTAAAATTGTTAACTTCCTCTCATTATAAAGCCTCTTGCTTGCCAGGAATATAAAATACAAAGCATCAGAGTCCAAAGCAGACATCTTACAATGACTGGCAAAAAATATCATAGCCCCATCCTTCCAGCAACTACCATCACAGGCAAAACAGAGTAAGCTTGGGAAATAATTTAATATATTACCAATAAAATCAGAGTAGGATAATGGGAAATAAAAAGTAAATCTAAAAACGCCTTCCTCCAACTCTTCCTTTCTTCCTAGGCTCAACTTCGCTCCTGAATTCTCTATCTCCTCCCTGCAAGCGGCTCAAGCTTTTTCATTCTGGAAATCTTCCCTCAGGCCTGAGCCTTTACAACCCAGAGAATGAAATCCCAGCAATTGTGTTCTCTACAGCCAGCTCAGCACAGGTACACATAAATGAAATTACAGCATAGGAGTGGGGAAGTTGCTAAATAGCCAAGTGGTGAATGAGCTTCTCCTTGCTCAGGAAAGGCTTCCTTTGTTTTTTGTAGAAGTGGAACAAGACAGATATGATGTTTCTCAGCTTTTATACCTTGGCCAGTTACTCTCCCTTCCTCTGTTTAAAATAAGCATAATGATATTTCATAGCTGCTACTGTAAAAATTCAGTATATTGTGTGAGCACCCCAAAGATATGCATGGTGCAATCATGTACATTAAGTTTTTAGCTAAAATAGCTGTAACAATCTTTAGGGAAAAGACAGTACATCCTGGTAGCAAAGAAGGAAACTAGTAATGAAATGTTCTGGGTAGAGGAGTTTCTTGCCTATCGTGCACTATATACCATTTCTTAGTTAACTTTAAAGTCATTTGCAGTGCCCATGTGTCCCTGTTTCTATCCTTTCCCACTGTCTTCACAAACTCTAATATCCTGGCCTGAGGGTATAGCTTTGGGTGAAACCAGAAGCCTTAGGGAGCTAGTTGAAAACAGACTAAACAGGGAAATAGGTTTCCCCATCACATATTTTCTTTTATTTAGCTACAAACTTTCCACTCTTAGCAACTTCCCTGAATGCACATGTAACCCCCACCCCTTCCTTTGAGCTGGACATAAAAGCCTGTAGTTTGATTTGCTTAATATTTTTTACCTTCATTCCTTGTGACTTGCTGCAGGACAAGCTATAGGACAACACTTCCTAGCTAGGAGAGCGAGGAGTTTCTAGTTATCAGAGGAAGGAATTGGATGAGTAACATTGTGCCTCCAGGGAAAGAAAAAGATGGGAACATTCATGGTCCATCCCTCAAAGGGAAGTAAAGTATAACATCCCTGTAACAGTAGGTTTCCCAAGCCAGGTTCTTGGGATAAAGCCTGAAGATTAACCCCCCACCCATCTGCCTGCTGAGAATCTGCCCTAAAGTGTAACTTATGTGCGACCCAGTACCCACTGCATAGTTATGTTACATTAATCATTCAGTGAAAGGGCTAGAATCCAGCTTTCCTTAGCCTCAGGTGGCAGCTGTAATTCCTAAGCCAATTGATTACTCTTTCCTCTGTGGCGAATATTTCTTCTCATTTCTCAGGAGGTGTATGCTGAGAACATAACTGTAGATGCAGACACATCCTGGGCATCCTGGGGCTTAAAACCCTTGCTAAGAGAGGAAGGACATGAGCCTAGATTTCTGGGGTGCAGTGCAAGAGGGGTCTCAATGCTAAGGGTGGGCAATGACCCTCTCCTTCCCCTTTGAAGGAACGGGATGTCTTTGCTCTCTTTGAAAAGAAATATAACTCAGCCTTTAGATTAAGTCAAAGGTCTGAGCTGTGTACCCTGAGAAGTGAGAAACATGTCTCTATTTTGGAATACATTGTACAAATTTGTAGGAGGAAATTCTGTTTTATGCAGTCTCAGATCCCATTTTTGGCTCTCTTACACTTGCCGTGTACCTCACAGGAAGATCTTAAGATTGACTTTGAGCCTCACTTCAGTGCCAAAGGCCCTCTTATGGATCTCCTTTATGTCAAATGCAAACATTTAAAACCTCAAGCTGAACATTTAAGGTGGTTTTTTTCCCCTTCCAGAACACTCCCCCCATCAGCAGTGAGCATATATGTTCATTTACAGATCCCACGTGGAAGATTCTGTCCTCATACATACTAGTGAGCACACTATGGGTATCTTGCAGGATTACATCAGTGTTTCTGACAGCAGAATTAAGGGCTTTACATAAGTTTGCTTACAGCTGGGAAAGCATAAAAATGAAATGTAACTACATATATGTACATGAGAAAACAGAGATGACAATAATTCGTACAATGAAAAGTGATCAAAAGAGTGTATACTTATATTTTAATTTTTCTCCCTTCTTCCACACATGCCATTTCCAAACATAGTTGCAAGTGCTGAGGTCTGCAGCAAGCTAAAGTCAGATAAATCAGAAGACAATAGGTAATTTTACGATAGTGATTAAGACCTAAGTGATGCTCAGGTCCTTCAGGCGCACCTAAAGCAAATTGCAAATCCTTTATGAGATGAAAATAAGCATAATGATACCAAATATCCCTGTGTATAGTGTTTGCTCTTCATTAATGTTTGAATGTCCAGCCGCTTCAGCCTGGCAGAAGAGACCCTGCCTGAGAAATTTGCGGTCTAAATAAGCAAAGATGGAAAAGCTTTTTCAAGAGATCTTGCTGAGGGATTAAGTGATGTCAGACTTTCTGGCAGGAAGCCTGTGGGAGGCCAGGGAGCTGAACTGAGGGCTTCAAACCCCCGGCAGCGTCAACCTCCAAATAGTTCTTTACCTGACAGCTGCCCACCAGAGAGAGGTGGCGGCTTCTAAATGAAAAGCAGATGGAGTTAAGTTGGTTAAAGTAGACAGTCATGACAACAAAGAGCTCTCATCTAATCACCCAGCGGTAGTACGGCTGAAAATGTAATCAAGTTGTTTTCTATAAATCATTTTCACAAGATAAGAGGCCTGGCTATCCAGCATGGTTCACTAAGTATTTACACTGTAAACTTTCCTGCCCTCAGCGCTACCCCTTTGCTCTGAATTATTGCTTTAAGGCATTTCATCATGAAATGTCGCAGTCGTATAATAGACTTCCCCCTCCTTTCCTTTTAAATTAAATTAAATACTGGTAGTAAAAACATGATTATTTGAAAGTTGTGTTTATGAGAATTCTTACCCTCTGAGGAGGGCGATGAGGAAAAGAAGAATGAAAAATTTTACTTAATAGAGAAAAGAGCTTGTGGAAATAATTACACAACTTGTGAGCCCCGCACAGCATCTGTATTTGACAATGTTATATTCAAGCCTGTAGAAGCAGGCAAACAGTCTTTCTTTCAGACAGTTGAATATATAAAGTGTCTCAGTTATAGTACTAATTTACTAATATATTGCCAAGGTAAAGTGATTAAATCTGCTGAAGAGGGGGAGGATGCTGATATTCTCTACTGTAATGATGAACAATAATGGAAATAGTGGTTTCTTAACAAACTCCACAGGTCACTGCTCAGCAAACAGTGAAAGTGAAATTCAATCATGTTTTGTTAGAGCTTACAACATACACTGAACCTCCTCATTAGGTGGGTTCACAGTCCTCCAAGCTAGAAAGGTCACCTGCAGATGGGGGATGACAGGGAGTGGAGCTTTGCTGCTGCAGCTGCATCTCAGCCTGGCTCCGGCTCACATTCAGACAGCTCTTCTTGTTTCCTCTGTTTGAGGTTTTTAAAGATTTTCAAGATTAGCATGTTTCGGTTTACAGTCCATGTTCCCATTCAGCTCTGGAGTGTTACAGGCTAGGCAGACCAACAGCTTTTCCTGCAGCTCCATTCCCTTACATTGAAGGCATTTGAAAAAAAATGATGCACTCCAACATTAAATGAACTACTGTCCAGGCAGATCACTGCCTTAGCCTCAGGAGGATTTAAGGTAAATAAGAGTTGGATGACAGTGCATTTTTTACTTGATTTGTTTTAAGCTGTACATTGTTTTCCTGGAAAGACAAAGCACTTTCCCTTAATTTGAATTCTTGGTTTTCAGAGGTGCTGGAAAAGGGTGATGTTTGCCAGACCAGCCTGTTTCCTGCTTCCAACATCTTCCTGACAGTGTTTGAATGACTTCAGGGATGGACATGCCCCAGAGCTGCCCTATAAGCTCAGGTCTATCAGAAGACAGAAGCAGGGTTGGTACTTACAAGAGCTCTCTCAGATAAGTTTCTCTTTATAATTCTGCAATCATTTTAATTATACTACTTGCTGTATGGAGCCATTTAAGCATGGGCAACAGAAGCAAAACAGCAAAAGAAAGGGAGCTATTTTAACAGTTATTTTTCTGAGAATCTGGATGATTGCCTCATTTAGTATCTAGCCTATAGTATCTGTTTAAGTAATTTATTTGACAGGAACATTTAAAAAGGCTTAGTTAAACACATTTTTAAAGACTACGTTAATGACATTCGCCCCATGAAACAGCCTTGTTTGGTGCAGTAGTTTCTATTTTCCTCTCCTCCAGTTTAAAATCTGACAACATTGTAGCAAACAAACATAAGATGGGATCATAACAGGGCTTTTAGAAAAATGAATATCTGTGATTCTGCACCAAGACTCAACCTCTGCCCCTGGAAGGCATCTAGGGTACTTGTAATGCCACTAAAAACTAAGGCGGTAACTGTTTACTCACAAGTAAAATACTGCCAGTACAGTATGCAGGAATACACTTATGTTGTGTATCAAGGGCAGGCACTTGTTTGAGCTGGAGGAAAGGGGATAAAAGGATGTTGCATGAAGATGTCAGCACAACACCGGGCCAGAGCTTCAAATCCTGGAGATGGGACTTATGGGCAGGGGCTCAGTGCTGTCTTACAAACTCCCAGGGCTCTGGGGCAGTTCAAACAGGGGACTGAGGGAAGGCTCAGATTAACTTTGAGCACCGATGGAGTGAACCTGCCCTTGTCCAAAATCTACAGGATCTCTGTCATGGCGCCAAGAAAGGAAGGAAATGTTAATAGGTTCATCAAAGCCCAGTACATGCAAGCATCTCCCAGGGATGTCAGACCACCTGTGAGAAACACTTCTCATGATCATGGGGCTGTTTGTAGGCTTTACCCAGGAAGACTTCATAAGAAAGTTGTGCTTGTTCTAGCCAGCTGAAACCAGGGTCTTCCCCCCCAGGGCTTCCTGGCGCATGATAATAGGGTGAGTTTCCCTCAATCACCCTCTGAGTGACCTCCTGGGTCTTGCCTTCTCCACTACTCCTGCATCTTAACTTCCCAACTGAGAACCCTGCAGAGCAGGACACTCATGTCTGGAGACCCAGTGGATCTTGGGGCAAAGAGTCAACCCCCCTTAACCAGAGATGAATCCATGTTGGCTCACCCTCTGGCAGACATGCTCTCTGCAAGGCATTAGCCCAGCTCCACTGGGGATTGCCAAGACCTGAAAATCACTTGAATAAACAATGGAAATGGCAAACTGTCCAAAGTGACTCTTTGCAGGTTTGCAGACATACCTGCCTTCCCCCAGGGGAAATTTAAATACCTACACCCGGCAAACCAGGCAGCTCAGCTACAAATTCTCTGCTAGCGTGCTTAGGCTGGCAGCTAAATTAGAGGGAACACATCTCCTTGCTTTATTAGAAGTAACAGACTCATTTTTTTTTTAATTTACTTTTACTATTTCCTTTGCAAATTGCTAGGCACTTCTAAACACAAACCGGTTTTGCCTTTTCAACTTTCCTCACATTACACCCTAGCTAACTCCATTAGCAAATAAAGTAAATAGCCAAAGCACTTATGAAAGTCTGAATTCCCTGAAGGTAATAACTGTATAAAACACATGGGAGTTGTTATTTCAAGGCAAGGAAATGGAAAGCTTTTAGTTTATCATTAAGCTGGCTTAGTATTTTGGTAGGCCTTGGCATTATTTTTTAACAATTTATAAAGTCAGACAGGGGTGAGTCTACGTAAGTGATACATATTTATGTAGTGAGATACAGTACTAACGCTATTTGTCCCGAAATCCATGTAAACAGTGCTTAATAAACTCTGACTTGGCTTTTCCCAGTCAAGCGTTTGCATGTGTGGAGTGAACTCAAGCCACTGCAAGTCCCTGCAAGAATTCCCCTTCAACACAGTAACAGTGTTGGGAAGCCTGTTTCCAGGCTGCCATTAGTCTAGAATCCAGTATTTAGAAGAAACTGCAGTATGAGGAGCATTCAAGTGCCCACAAAAAGATCAGAAGGTGCTATGTCCTTATGCAGGGAAGAGTAGAGATGAATGAGTAAGAATGAAAGGAAACCAAAAAGGAGTTAGTTAAGATGTTGTCATAGATGTGATCCTACAGGAACCGAAGTCAGTCAGCTTATGGTACAAGGCCATGCAGGTTCCATCTTTCACCTTAACATATTTTCTAGCTCTAGCCTGACTTTCCTGGTCGCATTTTTTAGTTCTTCTGCTCCTCATTTCCCTGAACACTCTTCAACTTTCAACAGTTCCAGTGTAACTGTTCCTTTCATATTTTATCTTCTTGTTCTTTTGTCACTGGTATCTGACACTAATTCCTTCATGCTTATAGCTTCCTGTGTCGTCACTGTTACACTCCTTAGAAGATGTTTCATGCCTACAGAAGCTGAGATGATGAATTGGTGTCTCATGCACAAGCAAATATTTTGTCCCCTATATTAGTTCCTTTAATGGAATGCTCAGCAAAACTGAAAGTAGTAATAAAAGCTCAAGTTAGTTTTCCATACTTCTGGCACTACTTAGTAAGATTGGTTCTTTCATTTAGAAAAGTTCTGCCTATTATATGGCCACCTGAAGCCTCATTCACTGTTGTTTACATGTGCAACCTCAGGAGGGACGCTGGGCAGGCACCAGGGTGTACCAGCTGTTTCCTTCCAGCATTCCTGCAGTGCTCGTGCTTTCTACAAGCAGACACAAACTGGCTGGCATTGCTTAATGATCTACTTATTTACAAATTCTTATGACACCAAATTTCCATCAGTGAAGATACTTAAGTTAATGTTGTCCAATCAGGTTGGCATTTTTAAGGTCTCTCCCTATGCTACTCACTAACTTCTCCAATATTCTAAGGATAGCTTGGTTCTTTGATTCTTCAGTTAAAGACTTTAGGCCATTTGCAGCAGGAGACCTAGGTGGCTCTGGGATTGATTCTGCAGACAGTCTCTATTAGCTTTCCTGTCTGCAATGCAGGCTACTGAGACCAAGACCAGTCTTCAGAGACTACAAGGTGGAATTAGTGTTTACAGAACCATTTTTTGGTGTGTGTGGTCAATTTGCTGAGGTTCATCTCCTGATTTTGGAGGAACCAGAGCCCTGGGAATGGATGCATTGATAACAAGTCTGAGAGATAACATGCAAAGTTATTCTGGGATTACCTGCAGATTTAAAGGCAAATCAACAGCCCATAGGCTTCCTTTTTCAGATTACTTCATTCCTCATTCATTCTATTCTGTGCAAAGTGGAATGGTTCAAGTCTGAGATGACAATTATAAACAGCAATCAGCGGAATATGCTGCCTGCTAACTTTGTCGCAGCCTCTGTTATGAAACAAACTCCTCATACATAAGGAAAAACTGTAATGCTTTAGTATCTGCTGTGTGTTAGCACTTCTGCAGTAATCCATTTCAGACACAAAAAATGAAGTGAAATAAATAGAGGGAGGAAAATACCCTGTTCTTTCCTTCCAACAAGACACTGCAAAAGCAGGAGTTGTCTTCTATATATTTAGGTATAATACAAAGCTGTTTCTAATACAAATTTCTGGTTTTTTAAAAACTTCTAAAAAATGTAGTGCAAATTTGAATTACAGAAAGAATTAGAAATTGGTAATAGAGAAGCTTCATTCTACATAACTCATTGCCCATTTCTCTCTAATGACTGCCAAAGGAACGAAGACGATTAGCTCAGATGTAGAGATGTGCTTTGTAACTATTACTGTTTGCTTACAGGCATTCCATCCTCCAGTGAAACGGAAATTGCTGAACTGAGTTTATTGAGAGCAGTCTTCTGCTGTTCATTCCCTCCATGCTGTTCATGTTTTATGCTAAATATACAAGGCATAGTAAGACTGTACCAAGTCTGTTTCACCATCACCTTCTCACACTAAGAAATGGTGTGGATTTGTTAATTCTCTTTCTTTGTCAAAACACCATTTATAAAGTAACTCTCAGTTTGCTTGTAAATGAGTTTATTTCTTTTCGTGTTGGTACTTTCTATCAGATTGCATTCCCCTTAGGGAACACAAATATCCTTCACATTTGTTTTCCAATCTACTGTGCTAAACACACTTTTCCTGTCCTTTACTTGTTCAAGGCCAGGTCTAGATCCAGACATCTGTTTTCAACATCATATATTGCATGATGCTTCTCAGATTACACTCTGTGGGAGCAAGAGTGGGTGGAATATGAGCAGTTCTCAGAGTATTTAAAGAATAAGTGACATCCTTCTTGCTTGTTGTTACAGCCAAGTTCCTAGAAATCACTCAATTTCCACCTTTAATACTAGAAACCACTTCCTTTGGAAATATTTGATAGTATGGATTACTTTGGTACTTAGCTCTTTACTATAAATGGTTTCCTGATAAAATATCACAGGCTTTCCACGAACGCAAACAGACTAATAAATCCAAGGTTGCTCAAGCACAGGAGCTGTATTATCAGGATTCCTGGATGATTTCACATCTGTGAGCTAAAAGCTATGTGATATTGTGCTCACAGGAGAAAAATTGCTATGGCTTTTTGTCTGATTGTGTTGTTAGACAATAAAACATGCACCTATTTGGGTGCAAAGATACGGCAAGCAAGGCTGAGCATCGCTACTTTCCTCTTTGCTTCCCTTCTACTGGTAGATTCAAGAATGACCATCTCAAACCTCATTAGTAATGATATTTTTACAGTGCTCTTGTGTTTAGGATAATACTTCAGTGTTCATATCCCCATCAGAAAGAATACTAAGGCCTACATTAAAAGTCTGAAAAGCATCTTTATCCTTAATTTTACTTGATTTCTTTGTTAGATGAATTACACCATTTTCTCTTGACCTTTATGTAACTCTACATTTAATGATTTTCCCCACTTCCTACTTCTCATGCTTGTACATAGAATTAGAAGGCCAACCTTGTGGCACAGTACTAGCTCCATCTACTATGTTGTAGTCGCTTTTCCAAAAGAGGAATGTGGTGGTGTTTTTTGCTGACTAAGGGAAATTCACATATCACCTTTATGACAGAAGTATTTGCTTCTGAAACTTAGCAAGCTGTCTGAAAGTAGGGAAGAGGAAACAGGCAGCAAAATCATTGCTACAGGGCAAAATTGCTGCTAGTGTACCACACTTGAAGTAGGATAGGAACTCCCCTTAGACATTCAGTTTTCTCACAGTTTATTATACACAGAATTAAGCTCAGAAGTGCTGGGCACAGTTACAAAAAACTATAATTATCTGTCCCTTTTCTGTTTCTCCCCAACCTGGAGAGGTGAGCACGCACTGTGCTCACACCCCCCCCTGCAGTAGTCCTGGCACCAGCACTGAGATGCTGAGAAGGAACACGGGACCCATTGCAGGGCGCAAAACCAGGTTTGCCATGGACACATTTCCCAGTCCATACAGATTTAGTAGGAATGGTCAGATCTGAAGTGAGTGAGAAGTTGCAACAGGAGTTACAAAATAGGAGGAAAATTTTTTAGACTCTCCTATACTTCAGAGCAGCTGCCTGCAGTGCTGTCTCCAGCCCACCTCCTTCAGTCAAGCTGGGCATACTGGCCCTAGTGTGATAGCCTAAACATGGTCCTTCTGGAGGGGAGCACTACACACTGTCTTGCACTGATTTAGCATTCACCTACCCCAATCCTCCTGCTAGGACAGTCATATCACATTACAGTATTTCTTGGACAAAGTGTGAAGTATTTCTTATTCTTCTAAAGTCTGTTGTACAAAAAATGTAAAAGATAAAGACCGTAGTGCAGTTCAACAACACAGATATCCTACCATGCCTTTGTTAGGACTGAGATAAATCCTGCAAGGTAGACTCTGACTTCCAGTCCTGCTTTCCCATCTTGACATTATCAGTTTAGCCAGAATATTCATTAAATTATTACGAAGGGCAATGGGATCTGTGTAAGAGTTGATCTATATTTACATGAAATTCTATTGTGAAAGAGGAGTTTTCTCACATGAGAAATCATCTGTCCTCACAGTGAAACAAAATCATTTCTTATTTAATACTGAGGTATAATCCTAAGGGCAGAAAGAGGAAAATTATTATTTTGTTCCCAACTAAATAATATTTACTAATCTTACACTTTACTGCCTCCTCTGTTACCTCTACTCCAATTTGCCTGCCTCTTCTGGCAGACCTGTTTAGATTTTCAGATATCTTTGCTTTCTGTCCTGTAAAGCTATTAATAATGACATCAGGAACCCCCAGTTGATACATTATATACATTAATATGTATATATTTCCGGATGTATTTCTGGATATATACATTTCTGAACATATATGCATTTCTGGAAGGCATGCTAAGGCACATGAAAAACAACAAGGTTCTTGGTGGCAGCCAACATGGCTGCACTAGGGGGAAATCCTGCCTGACCAATTTGATGGCCTTCTATGATGGGGCTGCAGAACTGATGGACAGGGGTAGAGCAGTTGATGTCATCTACCTGGACTTGTGCAAAGCATGCAACACTGTCCCGCACGACATAGAATCACAGAATAGTTAGGGTTGGAAAGGACCTCAAGATCATCTAGTTCCAGCCCCCTGCCATGGGCAGGGACACCTCACACTAAACCATGTTACCCAAGGCTATGTCCAACCCACCCTTGAACACTGCCAGCGATGGAGCATTCACAACTTCCCTGGGCAACCCATTCC